>VDFB02057823.1:0-25686 GCA_007258455.2 Sequoia sempervirens
TTAGAATACAAATCTTCATAACATGATTAAATATTCACGCGAATCTCTAAAACTTAATGTGGATAAACTAGATATACTCGACAAGAAACCCTTTAATCCATAACCTTTGATCATCAACGCATTGAATTCACCCATAGACTGAACTTCACTTCACAACTGACAACCTACAACTTATTTCATTCAAATTTTCTCAATATCCTCAACATATACAGCCTCTAAGACATTAATTCCAATAGTGTTGACATAAATGACAACCACATATCATCAACACAACCACAATATCCAACAATCTCCCCCTCTGGCATTGATGGAAACACATGATGTGAAAAACACCATCCACGCAACTAAATATCTTTAAACACTTACTCCCCCTTAGGTTCTGACTATTTTCTCCTCAATTCTTTTACACAACTCTTCTCCCCACATGACTCTTCTCCTTAGATAATACATAGTTTTTCACATGACTTTTCTCCCCCTTTGACATCAATGACAAAGATCTTTTTTCTCCACACAAGCTCTGAAACACATATTTGAACACCTAACTACTCCCCCTGAGTAGTAGCCACCACAACATCAATCCGGATCAAAATATGGCCATGAAATGTATAGATTGATGCAAGTTAATGCATCTTAGCTTTGATTAGGAGGGGTAATCACCCCTATCTTCCCTCTGAGATACTCAAAAGTATCCTTAGGCAACATCTTTGTAAAGATATCTACAATATGTTCCTTAGTAGGAACATACTCCAGTTTGACTTCCTTTTCACTCACCTTCTCTCTTAAAAAGTGAAACTTGATATATATATGCTTGGTCTTTGAATGCAGCACCAAATTCTTAGAGATATTAATTGCACTTGAATTATCAAAAAATATAGCAATGGGTTCATCATACACAACTCTGATATCTTTCAACATCTACTTCATCCAAAATACTTGAGTACAATTGTTAGCATAAACATTGTATTTTTCCTCTGTAGTAGATAAAGAAATCACATTTTTCTTTTTACTTAACCATGAAATCAGCTTCTTACCCAAGAAAAATGCACCACCACTAGTACTCTTTTTGTCATCTGCATCACCTGCCTAATCAGCATCAGTAAAAGCACTCAAGGTAAGATCGTCACCTTTAGGATACCACTACCCAAAATCAACTATTCCCTTCAAGTATTTGAAAATCCTTTTCATAGCAATTACATGAGATTCCTTAGGATCAACTTGAAATCTTGCAACAATGCATACAACATTCATGATATCTGGTCTAGTTTGAATCAAATAAAGCAATCCACCAATCATTGATTTGTATCTATTCTAATTTGATTTCTAATAATCATCATCTTGAGTCAACTTGCATCCAGTCACCATAGGTGTACCAACTGGCTTTGAATCTTCCATACCAAATTTCTTTAACAATTCTTTCACATACTTGGACTGAGATATGAAGATCCCTTTATCTAACTGAGTAATTTGCAATCCCAAAAATAATTTCATCTCACCAAGCATATACATCTCAAACTCATTATGTATCTCATCAACAAACTTCATGCAAAAACTATCATCTCCTCCAAAAATGATATCATCAACAAAGACTTCAACAGTCAGATCATTATCATGATCAAACTTGAAATATAGATTAATATCAGCATTACCTTTATTAAATTCAAGCTTCAAAAAATACTTGTCCAATCTGGCATACCATGCTCTTGGGGATTTCTTAATTCCATACAATAATTTATTCAACCGACAAACCATATCTCCCTGATCAGTCAATTGAAATCCATCAAGTTGCTCAACATACACCTCTTCTTCCAATTCACCATTTAGAAATGCTAACTTGACATCCATCTAATAAACCTTGTAATTTTTGTAAGCAGCATAAGCAAGAAATAGTCTCACAGCTTCAATCCTAGCAATAGGGTCAAAAGTTTCTTCAAATTCAATTCCTTCCATCTGGGAAAATTCTTTGCACACCAATCTTGCTTTATTTCTAACAACTTCACCTTGCTCATTCAGCTTGTTTCTAAAGACCCATTTAGTCCCAATTACATTTTTGTCCTTAGGTCTAGGAAAAACAATCTATGTATTATTCTTCTCAATTTTTTGTAGTTCTTCTTTCATTGCTTCCACCCAATGTTCATCTTTGCATGCTTCATTCACATTATTAGGCTCAATCTTTGAAATCAAATAGTATTCTTCTGCAATTTTTCTCCTAGTCTGAACACCTTTGTTCTTATCACCTATAATAAGATCTTTTGAATGATTTAGTCTTACATACCTTGGATTCTTAGGATGTTCTTGAATTTTTGGCTCTTGTGATCTCTCTTATGCACTTTCACTAGTTCCTTCCTCTTGATTTTCTTGATTCACTAGAATGATTTGAACTTGATTTTGAGTTTGAACATTCTTTCATGTAACTAAATTGTTATTCTGATCATCTGAATCATATCCACATGTTCTAGATGGTCTAGCTATGTCTTCATCAACCTTGGAATTTTCACTTTCAACTACTTTCCTCAATCTCTTATTGTAGCACCAGTAGGCCTTACTCTTAGTAGAATAACCAAGAAAGATTCCTTCATCACTCCTAACATCAAACTTTCCTATATCTTCATCTCTTCTGATATAGCATTTACTCCCAAAGATTTTGAAATATCTAACAATAGTCTTATGACCAGTCCATAGCTCAAAAGGGATCTTACCAATATCACCTTTGACTTGTACCCAGTTGAGGATGTAAACAGCAGTACTCATAGCTTCTCTCCAATAGATATGAGGAACATTTCCTTCTAGCATCATAGTCCTAGTAGCATCTTGAACTGTCCTATTCTTCCTTTCCACAACTCCATTTTGTTGAGGGGTCCACAGGGCAGATATTTGTCTCCTTATCCCATGCACTCCACAAAAAGAATTAAACTCATGGAAAGTGAATTCACCACCTCTATATGATCTCAACATTCAATCTTCAGACCTATCTCTATCTCAACCATAGCTTTAAAAGTCTTTAATTTCTCCAGAGCTTTAGATTTCTCCCTTAAGAAAGTAACCCACATCAATCTAGAGTAATCATCAATAAGTAACATGAAGTACCTATCTCCTTGTAAACTTTTGATTCTAGAAGTACCACACAAATCAGTATGAACAAGCTCCACAACTTCTTTTGAACAATGCTATTTTCTCTAAAATGAAATTCTAGTTTACTTCCCTAACTGGCATTCCTTGCATATAGTATTAGTAGGCTTTACCAACTTAGGAAGATCTCTCACTACCTGAGTAGAACTTATCTTGATAATATTGTCAAAATTCACATGACACATTCTCCTATGCCACAACCAACTTTCATCAACTTGAGCAATCAAACAACTTTTACTATCAGCATTGAGGTGAAAGATGTTACCTTTTGTTTTTGTACCTGAAGCAATCACATTTCCAGAACTTCCCAATATTCTACATTTACCATTCTTGAATTGAAGATTGTATCCCTTGTCAACCATATGTCTGACACTTAAAATATTATGCTTCAAGCCTTCCACATAAAGAACATCATCAGTATTATTCTTACCATCAAGAGAAATGGATCTGTTTCCATGGATTACATCAGCTTTTTCATCACCAAATCTTACAACACCACCATCATACTTTTCTAGGCTCACAAATTTTCTTTTATCACTTGTCATGTGATGAGAGCATCCACTATCAATCACCCATTCATCTTGCTCTTCAACTCTGGTAGCTAGAGCTTTCTCCACATTTGAGAAACTAATAGATTCAATAGGGATTGGATCATTTTCCTTGATAGAAATAAATACCCATTCATCTTCACTTGCATTCCCTTTATCAGATTCATCATCTATCACACCTTCATCAATAGCATAATAGCACTTTCTTTGAAATCTAGGCTTGTTAGGTCTTGGTTTAGGGACTCTTTCTGGACACCTTGATGCAAAATGACCTATCTTATTGTAAGAAAAATATTTAATATGCAATTTCCCTTTATACTTACCTTCTCCTCTGGCTTCTCTCTTAACAATAAGTGCTTCAAGCTCCTCTAGCTTCTTCTCCTCTTCTTCAATCTCTATCATTTCCTCCTCATACTTGAATACCTCTCTAGATGAACTTTCTCCCAGATCATATATCTATTTATCTCTCTTGGAGGTAGTAGCTTTGAATGCAAATTCTATCTTAGGAAGAACATCACCAAATTCACTTAACTCAAAAGTAGTAAGCTTACCAATCAACATGTCTCTAGTTACATTTGTTATAGCCCGGAGCTCCTCAATAGTAGTAGCTTTGAATTTGTATACAGTAGGAAAGGACCTAAGCACTTTAGCAACAAACTCTTATTCTCCCAACTATCCACCAGCACATCTGATACCACACACAAGTTCATTCACTCTTTGCATGAAAGTAATAATGTTCTCATCATCACCCATTCTCAACATTTCATATTTCCCTTTCAGACTTTGTAACTTAGCAATATTCACATTAGCATCACCTTCAAACAAAGTTTCCAACTTTTTCCATATCTCATAAGTAGACTTCAAATCCATAACATTTGTCATCTTAGAATCAGTCAAGGCACTCAACGATGCTTCTTTATCCCTAATATTGTACTAAGCATCCCCAATCTTAGCAGTAGTAGAAGGACCATTCTGAGGAATAACATACCTATTGCATTTAATGCTCTAGTAGAGTTCACCAATCCATCTCAGATGGCATTCCATTTGAGTCTTCCATAGAGAATAATTTGTTCCATCAAATCCCAGACTATCCTTCTTGTATGTCACCATCACATATCACCTTAAGCTATTAAACTTCTTCCAAGGAACCTACTCTGATACCAATTGTTGGCAACACAAGGGTAGACAACTAACAGGGGGTGAATCAGTTGTCACATAATTTCAAAATTATTCAGCTTATTAACCTCATTCTTAGATCTGATCAATAACCATGAAAGAATAAATCAACAACACATCAGAAGCACACATAACACCAAGATTTTTTACGTGGAAACCTTGTTAGGGGAAAAACCACGTTGGAGGTCAGTCCACAAGATTATACCCTATTAAAAATATAAAGAAGTATGAATGGGGAATGCACATGCATTCAGGTGCACTGCCTAGAGCTCACTACTCAATTACAAAAGGAAGACACACTGTCTTACAAATATTTGGATTACATCCACAGGAATTTGAACTAAGAAAAATAGCATCTGCTAATGCCTGATTATAGTTCTGGTTAAGCACATGAGCACTTCTTCACTCTTCTCCACACTCTCCTCAGCCTTCAAAATATTTAGAACACTATTCACACACAAGAATCACATACTCATGCCTTCAAATGATAAAAAAATCACCCTTATATATCTACAACAAGAAATTACATCACTACATGTCGGTCTTAAGAAAATAATAAAATGAATACAAACTAAGAAAATAATAAAATGAATACAAACTATCGGCCCAAAATAATAAATAAATTTCAATGTGATTCAACCAAGGTCAGACAAAAAATAGTGAAGACCCAAAATAAAATTCTCAATCATGAACCACCTTCAAAAATTAATCCTCGAAGATCCACAACACACTTCAACACCCTGTCAGCCAAGAATGTGAAAAACATGAACACGCAAGAGAAAATCTTGAATCGTGAGCACAACGATCAATGCAAACATGCAACACAGATAGAGCACAATCTAGAAACATATACAAACATCATGAATCACCAGAGAAGCATCCACAACAACTGAACTTTCTAAAGTCACATCATCTTCATTCAGGAACACAAACTGAAGCAACGGAAGAATTATCTAAATACAAATCTTCATAACACGATCAAATCTTCACGCGGATCCCTAAAAATTAACATGGATAAACTAGATATACTCAACAAGAAACCCTTTAATCCACAACCTCTGATCATCAATGTACTGAACTCACTGACAAACTGAACTTCACTTCACAACTAACAACCTACAACTTATTTCATTACACTTTTCTCAATATCCTCGACATATACAGCCTCTAAGACATTAATGCCCATAGTGTTGACATCAATGACAACCACAACATCCAACATCTCATTTTTGCAACTACATCCTCCTCTTGTTCACTCCAAGTTGAATTGAAGAGGTAATGGATCAAATAATATATTTGATCTTGCATACCCAATTCAACCAACAACATACTTGTATTGAATTTTGAAAAGATATTCAACATAGCAGCTCTTTTGTAGTACTAATTTCTATCAGTTTCATCAAGGTATTGAAAAATTTCCACTGTCATATTTAATATTGTCTTCATGGTTTCATCATCATAGGGCATCTTGGGAATTACAATTCTTATTATCTCCATGAAACAAGAAGCAATCAGCAACTCAGTTTCTTCATTTGGGTGCATCAGCCAATAGGGATGATTCAGAAAGGTTACTTCAGGTGCTAACGCAAGTTGCATCTCCTCAAAATGTGATTGCTTCACTTGCCTCAAACATTGTTCTAACAAATGAAGAATGTTCTCTTCATTTTCCCTTGACTAAAATTCTTTGTCAAGTCTTTTTCAAGCCATATAGAGTCTCTACCAACTTCATCTCTTCTTCATTATCCATGCCTAACTACCAACTTCTAAATTGAACTCAAATCTACCCATAGGTTTAGTAACTATTGATTTTATGCATGATAGTCAAAACATACATGCCAATAATTATCTTTCTTCTTTACAAGCACTTTAGCAGGAGCAAAAAGAGTTTCTTGGTTCCTCAAAACCCCTAAAAAATCATCAATCTCAGACCACTGAAACTAAACTTTGGGCTGACCTCTAGTGTAGAATCTAATTCCTCTGTCACTCATATGTCAAATTAATTTGTCTTTCTCATTGGATGGAAATATCTTCTGCTCTGATACCACTTAAATAAGCCCCCTTAATTTTTTCCCAAGTTTTATACAACACAACCAACACTACGCCAATTGATTAGCATTAGCTCCCAAAAAGATAATCAAATTTAATGAACTCAATTCCAAGAATGTTCACCAAGATCCTTTAGAAGGTGAGGTGATAGCATATGGCAGAGGAACTAAGCTACAAACTAAAAATTTAATTACAATCAAATTTTGATAGGTGGTGAACCAGTCATGAGAATTTCCACACTACCACTTGAATAGTGGGGGGGAAACATTACAATTCTAACAATTCATCTGCTAAGCAGGCATCCACTCACTGTGGGAATTCGCCACTTTTTAGTGGATAAATAAAGAGATTAAATTTTTCTTTCTCCACACTAGTGGTAAACTAGCTAGGGGTTACAAATATGAAATTAAACACAAGAATATGCAGCAAATTAAAATGACCAGAATAGTACTACTATTTACAGTGTTACAATAAAAAATAACTACAAATTACAAGTGTTATTACAATATTTTTAAATCCAAATGATAGTAGATGATCTCTCACAATAATAACCTTCCCAATTACTAAAAACCAAGCCAAAATATAAACTTAAAGCAATCTAATATAGAAACCCAGCTACAGAAATGTACTAAACCAACAACTTCATTCAATCCAAAATGCATATATGTACCTCAAATCAACTTCAAAGCTCACCAAAATCTAGAGCAACATTCAAGAAGGATAGGAAACCATCAACCTTGAATTTGAAAGTGCCAAACATTCACCAAACTTCAAGTTCAAAACCCAATGCAAGCTGCTTATTAATGGTACGACCCTAGGAAAGGTACGGCATTTCTAGAAAAATCCACACTTCATAATAAATTCCAATTTTCTACAAATAGCATTGCCCTTGGCATAGAAATGGTTAGATCAAATACCCATAATGAAATAATATTTACTCAAGGAATTGTATACAAAAATCATCTTCAGCTGTATGAAAACCAGCAACACAAAATATTGAAAACATCACCAAATTTCACCAATATTGAAGCTCAATCTGCTAGTCTAGATGAGAAGTACCCACAAACCCAACTAGGTGTTATCTTTCAAACGCAAAATTGGAAAAATGCTAGGAGGTAAGCATTCCTCAAATCCAAATGCATAAATTCATTTTGATAACATAACAGTATCATAAACAATAGATGAGAAATGTTGGAGAAAACTCTCTCTTTTATAGAATTGGAGATGACCTTTGATATTCCAAAACTCCCTCCAATAATGGGATGCCAAACCTATTTTTTTGAAATACTTTATTCCATCATAAATAGGCATCCAAACTTCAAGGCATAAATAACATTATAAAATATTAATTATTTTCTCCATGAGGTGTCCCCCCTTGATGACCACCTTTTAAAACAACTTCAAGTTAATGCATTAGGCCAAGGCGTAAACTTAAAAACATAACATTAATGCCTTGAGATAGATTATTTCTCTAAATAATAATCTTAAAAATTCAAAACCAATATTGCACTACTCCAACAGAAATGGAAATTCACTGAAGCATTGCCAATTGAATCACTGCCAAAATTAGAACTTACTAAAAATAGTCAATTCAGATAAATTCCAAAAAACCTCCAAACAAAGGAAACCCTAATTTCACCTCAACGAGCCTACGGGCCTTCGGAATAGGCTAGCAGTCACAAAAGAGTGTATAGCTAAAATTTGGACATTACACAATTACCCATAAATCTTGTTCCTTTGCATGCAATGTTGTTTGGGCAATCATCGATTCGATAGGATTTTTCCCTTTCTCCTTCCATACCTTCTTAGGTTTATTTACTTTTTTTTCTTCCTTTTTCTCAGAGGCTTCAGTTTTCTTTTCAACTTTGGGAGTTGTGTTTTTCTTCTTCTCAAAATGAGCATTTGGTCTTACAAATTTTTCCCTATAATTTCTAGCTACATGACCAAAATTGTTGCAATTGAAACAAATTACATTCATATCAACTAAAGAAGCAAATGAGTTTTTACTTATAAAATTTGTATTTCTCCTTGGAATGACTTTACAATCTCGAGCCCTATGACCAAAATTGTTACAAGTATAGCAATACCCATTGAAGTATGATGAGTACCTAGTCATGATGTTTCCTTTGATTGGATGAGGAGATCTTTGTCTCTAGGTCTCCTTGGATAGTCTACTCTTGTGAAACCATCATTGTCTATTCTCTTAGTATTTTGCTTCTTCTTTTGTTGATCAAGGACTATCTTGTTAACTTTCTTGTCTTCACTCGGCTTCTTCTCTTTATCGGATTTCTCAACCATATTTGACTTCTTTTCACCTTCAGAGACTTCTCCTTTGTCAAATTTTTCACCACTGAGGACTGATTTTTCTTCTACTTTAAATATTTCATAGAGATTTGTAGAGGCATCAACAGATGAATTATTTCCTTTCTCAAGTCCTAAGCCCAATTTCTCCTTATTAGCTAGCTTCTGCGTACTCAACAATTCATCAAGAATATCAATACCACCTTTTAATTTTAGACCCTTTTTAATCTGCTCCTTAGCTTTTTCCAATTATTTTCTCAAAGCAACTACTTCTGGTTCTAACTTCATGCATCTCTCCATTTCATATTCTAGTTTAGACTTCACTACTTCTTCTCCTCTTTTAGCTTCCTCAACCTGAAGTTTCAGATTTACAACCAACTGATTTGATTCCTGTAGTTCTTGAGTTAGCTTATCATTCTCCTTTTGAGAATTCTTTTTCAATTTCGTATTTTCTCTCTTAAAATCATCATATTTATCTCTTAACTCATCAAGGTCTTCAAGAGCACTAATTAATTTTCCCTCAAGATCAACAATCGCTTCCTCTTCTTCTTCATGTGAGTCCTTAACTTGTTCATCCTTTTGATCCTGGGTTGCATTTTCCATGAAAATAAATTCTTTCTCACTTTCTCTCACAACTAAAGCTTGATCTTGATCCTCATCTGAACTATCACTAGCATCAGAAGCATCACTATCTTCTTGAATGCATAGATTCTTCTTCTTCCCATAATTCTTCCTTTTAGGATAAAACTCTTTCCTCTTTTTACTATCTCCTTCTTGTTTAGAGTTATCCACTTTATCATATGGGAATTTAGATGTAAAATGGCCTACTCTACCATAGTTAAAGCATTTGAAAGGCATATTTCCTTTATATTTTTTGTATCCTTTCCTTAGTCTCCTTATAATTTTTTCTTCTTCATCATCAGTTTCTTCAATTTCTAAAATAGTGACTACAGCCTTGTCTTTCTTTTCTACTTTATCCTTTCATTTCTCAGTAATATTAAATACAACTTCTCTCCTAGAAGATTTAGCACCAAGCATCTTCATCTCATAGGAGGTAAATATACCATGTAACTCATCTAGATTTATTTTATCAACTTCTCTTCCTTCTTCAATAGAAAAAATTATGGAGCAACAGATTCAGAAAACACAGCTCAGATTTGGCTAGAGATATTTCAGTGGTATCAAAGTAGTAGGACCTTAATGAGTGGCATCATAAATGGATCCGTAAGATATAGGCCTATAATTTTTATATTGAGTATGTTAAGGGAAAGAAGAATGTTGTTGTTGATGCCAATATTCTGGAGCAACAATTTTCACAGCACCAAGTTCTAGAGCAACAAATTCAAAAAATACATATCATATTTGGCTCGAGCAAGAAGGGTGCAGGGTCTTGTCCCAAACATGATCTTAATAGTGCAAGAAGACCTAGGGGAGAATTTAGTCCAGGGGTCATGTAGGGTTTTTTGTTCATTTTTCTTTCTTCATTCCCAAATCTATCAAACTAGGGGCTGAAAGATATTTTGTATAATCAACCCATTTTTAGCAAACTAGGGGCTGGAAAATAGTTTATCATTGTAAAGGTGTTTTTGGGATCATATAAACTATTACCTATTGTAAATTTTTATTATTATTAATGTATCTGCAAGCCCTCCGCCTTTTTCCAAAAAAAAAAATAGAGTCCTTTGTACACAATTTACTTGCACATTTACAAATGTTCTTAAATCTTCCACAAGAGCAATGTAAAATCATCCTTAATCCTTCATCACACTTTGTAACCCCTGATAAGGAACCAACAAAAGAATAGGGGAGAAAAATGTTAAGACCAATGGGCTCTCCACCCAACCATAGGGTTGAAACTCAACCCACCCCTGAGCCAGGGTCACATAGTTATCACAAGAACTCACACACACATTTCAGAACTTCTAAGCCAACTCTTATCACAAATATATTTCAACAATAACCACTATATGAGGTTCACATTCCTATCCTTTGTACATTACAATAGTTACATTCAAATCCTATTATTCATTCACCTAAAAACACATATATGGTATATTCAATATTGGACAAGGTGTGTACTCATACCCAAGAATAAACTCACCCATAATTCACAATAAAAGACATTAGGAATCACCATTTAGTTTTACATAGATTTCAAAACATAAAAAAACATTTCAAACATATATCAAATCAAATATCTAGCAAAAAGGGTTTAGACCCTATCACAAGAGTTTGTAGAAGACTCTCCAAATCCCCTTTTCCATCTTCCTCCCTCTTCCTTCTTATTTTCCTTCTTCCAACTAGATTTTTCCTCCTCCCAATGAAAACTAAAGAACTCCAAAAATCATTCCAAAATAAAAAGCCCATTCTCCACTCAAGGAGAAAGAATAAATAGAAGGAGAAAAAGAAACTACCTTTCCTTAACCACCTAACTACCCAACCAACTCTAATTTCCACCTATAAATCACCCCCAACCTATAAGCTCTCTACTAAAGGGTTTAAAAGTGGGTAAGTAGAGTGGGTTCTAGACTTTATATAAGGGTTTTTATAAGATAAAATGACCCCCAACCTATAAGTCTATCACCTAGGGGACTTTTTAAAATAATAAAACAAAATTTAACCCAAATAAGAACTCTATAAATCACAAAAGCAATGATCATAATAAAGGATAACTCATAAGATTAATAAAATAAGCTCTTGCATATTCACACAACCACATGATACATAAAAAAAATCAACATATTGCATGACCTTATTCGCCCTACAAGACAAGGTTGAAAATTCATAAGGGTAAAATAATGGAAGTAGCTATGTTACCCCTCCCACCATTGACAATTTTTACCTGTTCACTCAACAAAAGGTATCAATACATCCCATGAATATGAATAGTCGAAGCAACTGTCATATTAAAAAATAAAATTTAAAAAATAATAATCAACTAGGAAATCAAATTTAATAATTATCATAAGTAAACATTAACATATCAAATCTCATCTCCATAATAACATCTAATTGCACATACACAGTATGTCATCATCTTATAATAATTTCATCTAATAATAATAAACTCAATCATCTCAACAATCCCCTATCAACATAATGCAATCCATCTAATATATATAATAATACTACTAAAAATAAATAAACAATAGCCCATCAAAACTTAACATCTTGATCAACACATACTTACATAATCAATGAAAGAAACTTCTTTGGTTATCACATAGAAATCACAACCACTAGTTAGATAGAATTAATTAGCTAACCATATCCAATAACAACAAAGAATATAACATCTTTCATGTATAGAAACAACATCATTCATAAACCCATGTATAACATCCAAACATAGAAACACATAAAACATTGGACGAGAGCCATCAAAGACCCATAGACTCAACAGGGTCATGAAAGTTGGGGTCTTACATTGGAGATCCATCAGTTAGAGTTGTTGCATTGTGTCTCTTTCCATTACATTGATGGTTTCCCCTAATTCAATTAGAGTGTTATTAATAAGTGTGTCATTAATTTGTACATCTACAACAAGACTCCTAGGGTCTTCATATTTTGGAACAAATATATTGCCTAACATGATGTTAGTCGGGTTTCTTGGAACATGAATAGTCTTGGGGTCTTTCCTTTTTCTACCTGGCTTATTAAGGCACAATTCTTTCATAGTTTTTGTGCATATAAGTACTTCTTTAATGGCTTGTATCAAGGGTATCTTTACACAAACATTCTTAAGTTGGCTCAAGAAATCAAATTCATGTTTAGAATGGGATTTTTGGGTTGTTAGCTTTTTGGAAATGGTGGTTCCCTACTTGTGATGTCTTGATGTGTCTTTCCTTGTTTGGATTAATTTATTGAATTTCCAATGGTTTTTATTGTTCGTTCCTCATTTTTAAGTTTTGTGATATGAGGAGATGATGGTACATCAAACAGCCTTCCTAAATAGAGGTGTACATCACTTACCTCAACCCCATAGATTGGGTATTGGATAGAATCATTAGTGTAAGCATGTTGAACATACTTATTGTTAGAGTTTTGTGGAGGTTGATCTAGTAACTAAGGTGCTCTTGGTTGCATGGGGGCTGATATGGTTGGGGTTGGGATTATGGCAAGTTGTTGTTGCAAAGATTGTTGTGGCTACAGGTAATTAACATTTTGGTTTTTCCACTATTAGTTCCCATGCCATTGTGGTGGCCATTGGTTTTGCAAGGGATACCACTAGGAATTGTAGTTTGATGCTTGGTATTGTTGTGGTGGCCACATCCACTACTATGGAAACCAATTAGATGATTGGTCCATTAGCCATAATTGATTTTTCATGTTATTCCATGTTTGGCTATTCTAGTTAGAGAAGTTTGAACATTTCCTCCAGGAAAGGATATATTATAAGACAAGGTATCTTGAGGCATACCTTTTCTTTGTTGACATGGCTTGCAATGAGAAATATAAATACTTATCCTTCCTCATCCTCTAAGGTACACAATTCAGTTTTCCCTTGCTTCTCCATAGAAATTTTGCAATTATAGGCAATAGTATGGACAATATTCGGTGAGAGCATCCTTTGCCTGCTCCTATTTCTTTTTTATTTGTAAGGTATCTAGTTGTGTAGATAGATGACTTATTATTTCCTCCTTCATGTTGGATAGAAGGTTTCCTAATTCCACCCTTGAAAAACCCATGGATGTTTTGATGGAAGAGAAAGCTCTAGTACCCCTGGTCTTCCTCATAGATGGCCTAGAATAATTTCTATATACCCAGCATATCTCATCAAAATGCAATTGAGAAATATATCATTCTTATATGAGGTTTAAGGCATCCATGCAATCTTCATTTACTCCTCACAAAAATACTAGCTTTAATGACTCTAGAGAGAGCATCTTCTGATGTGACTTCTTCAAGAAGAATTGAAACCTTTATATGTAATATTCAAGTGGTTCCTCTTCCTTTTGTGAAATCCTAAAGATGTCATCTCATTTCATGTCTGCTATATGACAATAATCCTAGTATTTTTATAAGAATTTTTCTTTCATTAATTCCCAATTTAGTACTACATTCCTTACTATCCCTATGAACCACTGTAAAGTGACATCTTTCAATGTGACTAGGAATAGTTTTAGTCTATAGGAATCTTTGGTGTAATCATAGCTTTTACACAAAACATCAAACTCATATAGGAATGTGTTTGGATCCTCGATAATCAATCCATAGAAGTTGGGAAATACCAAGGAGGTATATTCTTGAGGGCTACTACATGTTCTTGATTTATAATTGGAAAATTGAATGTAATATGCTATGCTAGAACGTCCATTGCTTCCTCTATCATAATATTAAGATTTCTTATGATAGTTATCCCTTTGTCTAAAGTAGGTATTGGTGTGAGGGGTAATTCTATATCATTGAGTCTCTCTATTTGTTCTTCGCTTGCACCAGTATCTCCAATTTTTGCTTGATTCAAGGGGAGAAATCTTCCCAAAGTGTCTCTCTTCCACTGCATACAATAGTATCTTGAGCTTTAGATAGCATCTTTTGCACATTGATAGTGTGTAGTTTAGGGTTGATTTGAAAATGTAGCCTAATCCTAATTATTGCAATTAAAAAATTTCTAGTTTATGAAAGCAATGAAAATGAATTAAAACATAATTAGGAATTTTGAACTTAGAACCATCCCTAGAAACAAAACCAAAAATGTAGAGATTCCCCTAGTTTCTAATTAACTAATATAGATAGAGTATAAATGACCTAACGGACCTATAGATATCATCACAAATCAAGCAGTTCATTATTCAAAAAGAGGCTTCCTTAAATTATCAACCAGGGAATCATAAGGGTATGTGTAGGATCATGGTGGGCCAAAAAGTGGCAATGAGGAAAAAAACACATCTTTCACCGACCAAAAAACGTGAAAAGAAAGTGTTGACTTTTTTTAGGCTCGAGTGTCAGCATACCAAACACCAAACCTACTTTTTACAAATCGGATATCTGATTCAAATCGGATATCCGATTTGCAAAAAGCATAAATAAAGAAAGTCCAACATTGTTTTGAAGTCATTTGACAGTGAAGAACCCGCCGGCGCATAGTGCATTCCTTCTTCGTGTAACGGATATCCAATTTGGGAAATATCCGATTTGGAAAGGTAAGTTTTTTTATTTTTATTTGATTTGATTCAATTTTATTTTAGATTTGAATAATTTCATATGGTTTTTTGTGGATTTTTTAAAAATAGGGTTTTTGATTGAATTTTTGTGAAAAAATTGAGTTTAGAATAGATTTTGATAAAACAAATGAATGTTTTTGTGGATTTTTTCACAATAGAGTTTTTGATTGAATTTTTATGAAAAAATTGAATTTAGAATGGATTTTGATAATAAAAAATGAATGTTTTTTGTGGATTTTTTCAAAATAGGGTTTTATTGAATTTTTATGAAACAATTGAGTTTAGAATGGATTTTGATTAAAAAAATGAATTTTTTTAATGGATTTCGATTTAAAAATAGTGTTTCACATATATTGTCTAATTTTAGATTAATTATTTTTTAACTTTAATCAAGCATTATGGCTGCTGAGAATGAGAATGCACAAATTCCACCAGTTGAGAATGAAAATCCACCAGCTAAGAATCAAAATGTATAAATGCCAAATGCTCCACCACCTCCGCAGCCATCAATTGAAGACTTAATTCATGAAAAATTGGAGCAATTGAGGGGCATTTGTGATGTTTATAAAAAAATCCCTCGATTATCCCATATGTCAACCACATTGACAGGAATAATTACAAATGTAGAAACCCTCTCCACCCAACATAATGCATTTCATTCGTGGTGAGAAACCATGAGGAAATATTATGCATGTGGATTGTCTTATGATGATGTGAAATATCTCCAAATAACAAAATCCCAATTAGCCTCTTTATTTCTTAACCCCAGAACTGGTTTGCCAATTAATGTTAACAAACCAAAACTTTCTATAAAATGGTGCACGCATAGGGGCATAGTAGATAACTTTTGGGATCATTGGTGTATGGTTTTTGATAAACCACCCAACAATAATCTTGATGTACCTTTTTACTTTATTAAAAAATTATATCCTGAGTTTTTGTTAGGGCATCATGTCAATTACTTTGGCATTAAACCCTTCCAGGGCGTTGGTGGAGGTATGCCCCAGGATAGGCCAGGGGCAGCTAGAGTAGTTAGGCACCCACATGTTCCCCATCCTCCCCTTCCTCTACCACCTCCAGTACAACATCTAGATATTACGGAGGATGCAGCCACACAAACGATCTAGTCCATTCACTCTTTGAGTGGTCTTTTGGTTTCCCATGCTTCTTCAGTAGCTTAGCCATAGTCTGGTGATCTTGGGATGGATCCAGTGCTACTGCATCATCCTCTTTGGGTCCACATATTTGTGTTCCACATATTTGTAATACATGCCAGCAAATATGTTTGGGTCCTATTGTACAGCCCCCTAAGTAGCCATTAGATACTTCTGATTATGACATCCAGGATGTGGAGATTATAGCAGATCACACACAGGGGAGTGGAGTACACCCTACAGAGTCCTCTCCTACTAGAGAGGTGGACATTGGAGAAGTTACACAGGTAACATTTAAGGTGTAAATTCATAATTTGTATTTTTTTTAAATGAATATTAATAAGAGATAGTATCAAGTACTAATATTTATTTACATGGTCTATTTAAAAGTTAATGTCTGAGGAGGAGCTCACACAGGTGACTGATAGCACCCTTAGGGCCATTTCATTTGGCCTCGTGATGCACACAGTATGTATTTTCACACTCACTCATTTACATTTTTTTACTATATACTTGCTTGTCATTAATGAAATTATATATTAACTTATATGTTTATCTTATTCTCTGCTTGTAGGAAACACCTAGTGCAAGTGAGGTGCGACGCTCTCCAAACTATGGATGCACAATGTTAGATAAGGGAAAGGTAATTGAACTCAAATTTGATTGAATTAAGATTTATAAGATATTTTATTGATTATGCATACATTGACATAGATTCGTAGTTTCATATGTACTTGTCATTTTTATGTACAGGCGGTTGTGAGCTATAAATCATTGTTGATAAGTGTCACAACACCTGAAGGAGTAGGTATTCGAACACCTGAAGGAGGAGGTGTTGAAACACCTCAAGGAGGAGGTGTTGAAACACCTAAAGGAGATCTGAAAAAGATTAGCCTAAAGAGGTATGTTTTTATTTTATTTTGTGCTTGGTAAATATGTTCTTATTACTGACAATTCTATGCTAACTTGGATCAATTTCATGTTTTTGTTCACATATATAGATTGATGTTACAAAAGTTGGTTTGGTTAGTTCTTTGAGAGGGGTATATTCTAGGACTCCTGACCCTTCGAAGAGACGTATATTTCAAGTAATCAAGATTTCAATTTTAGAGTTCAATTATAATTCAATGTGTAATTTTATGTTAATTATTTGATTTTAAATTATATAGTATAAGTAATCTCAATTTTGGTTTGACTTTTTCTTGTGCAGCTACCTCAGAGCCAACGAGTGCTTCAAAGAGGCTCCATTTTGATGATCCACCAGTTGTTTAGGATGAGATAGACATTTTGGCATGTAAATATTGAATAGATACTAAGATGGCATATGCCACATATTGTAAAACTTTGTTTGAGTTGGCGTTGATGCCATTTTTGTATATGGACATACACTTGATTATTGGATAATTTGATATATATAGAAGTTGACAATCGAAATTTAATTTCCTCCTCATGTGCATGATTAAACTCTTTGAAAATTTAATCAAGTGAGCAATGGTTAAATGTCAATTTACAATAGCATAAAAAGAATGGTTAAATATTATGTAGTTTATATTCATATTGTTGATTAAATTGCATTGCACATCTTTCAAGCTCAAAGCATTACTTCACATTGCATAAGTAACAACTAGATGCTGATAGATGAAAAAAATTCAATAACAATATAGTTTTTACAAATTCAACCTAAGTAGTTATGCAATTACTTCACATTACATAACTAATAACTAGGAGCAGCTATCAATTGCATTAGCTTGTCATGGAATTCTATGAGACCGCATTTCTTTGAGGAAACTTGGAACAAAACTCACAAAAAATGAAAAGAAAGCACTCAAACAAACTTTAAAGGGGTCTCAGGCCTGCTGCCCCCTCATTCCACATGGTATGTAGCTATTTACTTGTGTTAGTTTTATGGTCAAATTTAATGCACAAAAAATTAATTCTAAATAATTCTAAATCAAACACAATAACACAACAGATACCCTGGGAAAACCCTCCTCTTGAGGGAGAAAAAACCAGCCAATAATATCACTTAAATTATTGAATCACAATAGAAACTCCTTTACAATGAAGGTCGATAATGAGACCTAATAATATGCACCACAGACTGATGCCAACACAGCAATACAATGATGCAATTCTCAAATGATAATCCTCAGCCTTCTCACAATAACTCGATCTGCACTTGAAGAGTTTCTCACTAACTCACACTTGATATGAAATGGAATGTATGAAAAATGTATGTCTCAAAACAATGAAATGTATCTAATATATATACAAGCTGAGAGAGATGCGACTCTTCACAATATAGGTCGGCCTCCAAAAAGAATGTGCCTCCTCAAAGATTGCGCCTCCAAGATAGAAGTCGGCCTTCATAAAATAATAAATATTATTTGACATAAATCATGCCTCAAGCATGTCGGCCTCTTCATAAATGCACCTCTTCATTAACTCATATCTCTTGATGAATTAGCATTAATCACAAATCGATATATATATATATAAATTAAATAGCTTTGGCTATATTTAATTTATTCTTATGTAGAGGAGATCGCTTGAAGGATATGACTAATGCTACAATAATCATCAACACTCCCTCTTAGCTAGGGAGGATACTTCCAGCTGCACAAGGCAAATCACCCCATCGTGATGCCTAGTACTATGGCTACAACCATAAGTGAAAAGAAGAATATCATCTCATTGTGATATTAGATATCTCCTCAACATGATATCAACCATAATGGCTACAACCATACTATGGTGTGTACAAGTGTTCATCGCAGACCTCAACTAAAACAACATCCAGAGGTGCTCTTTCGGTCAGCAACACAACCATCTTCTTTAGGTTCAATAGGCTCCCTCTAAATATTTAAGTACTCTTCCGGTCAGCAACACAACCATCCAGAGGTGCTCTTTCAGTCAGCAACACAACCATCTTCTTCAAGTTCAGTAGGTTCAGTTCCATGGCTGCAAGTTGTGACTTCACGCTTGATCATTTCTTTGGTTGGCATGACTTCCTCATAAGATGCCTCAAGCTTTTCATCGCTAAGCAATCTCTCATCACCTTCCTACATTAGAGTTGTCAGCATTCTTCAAAAATGATAAGAATTCTTTTAGTACACTCAAGAGTTATCAGATGTCTTCTTGCAGTCTCAAAAGTTATATTGCCTCTTGGAATGAAAATTCTTGTTTGCAAAACAAATGAATAAGAATGAGGTAGTTAAGGTGTTTGAAGTTATTTAGAGGTCACTTTTAGGGTGGAAGGCTTAAAACTCCATTTTAAATGCACAAAAAAGAATGAAATTACTTCAAACCAAGTTTGTGAAGAAGTTAACTATGTTGCCCACTAGTTTCCCTTAAGAGTCCAAAGTGCTAAAAGGCAGCAATCTTTGAAGGTCTATTTCTTAGGACCATGATGCTTACAAACTCTTCGTCCAAGACTATGGGATCGTGTTGGGACCATCTACAAAAACCTCTCTCAGTTTTTTCTATCTTGGAGGTGTTTTCCTGTGGTGATGACTTTTCAGTGGAGGGAAAAGTTGCCAGATGCAAGCAGTGTAAAGTTGCAAAGTGGTGCAACTTTCAGTCCGCAACTCATATGACCAAACAAACTATTCCAACATGTCCAGATGGGTACGTTTACACCAGGGATGGTCCTCTCTTGCACCCAAATATGCTGAATCACTCCGAGCTACATTGGACCAACGATTTCCCTTAAGAATCCAAAGTGCTAAAAGGCAGAAATCTTTGAAGGTCTATTTATTGGAGACCATGACGCTTACAGACTCTCCATCTGAGGCTATGGGATCTTGTTGTGACCATCTACAAAAACCTCTCTCATTTTTTGCTATCTTGGAGGCATTTTCCTGTGGTGATGACTTTTCAGTGGAGGGAAAAGTTGCCAGATGCAAGCAGTGTAAAGTTGCAAAGTGGTGCAACTTTCATTATGCAACTCGTACGACCAAACGGACTATTCCAACACGTCCAGATGGGTACGTTTACACTAGGGATGGTCTTCTCTTGCACCCAGGTATGCCGAATCACTCTGAGCTACATTGGATCAGCGATTTCCTTTAAGAGTCCAAAGTGTTAAAAGGAAACAATCTTTGAAGGTCTATTTCTTGAAGACCGTGATGCTTTTAGAGTCTTCGTCTAAGGCTATGGGATCATGTTGGGACCATCTACAAAACCTCTCTTGGTTTTTGCTATCTAGGAGGCATTTTCTTGTGGTGACGACTTTTCAGTGGAGGGAAAAGTTGCCAAATGCAAGCAATGTAAAGTTGCAAAGTGGTGCAACTTTCATTCCACAACTCATACGACCAAATGAACTATTCCAACACATGCGTATGGAATGCGTTCATGGGATGGTCCTCTCTTGCACCCAAATACGCCGAATCACTCCGAGCTACATTGGACCGGCGATTTCCCTTAAGAGTCCAAAGTGCTAAAAGGCAGCAATCTTTGAAAGCCTATTTCTCAGAGACCGTGATGCTTACAGACTCTTTGTCTGAGGCTATGGGATTTTGTTGTGACCATCTACAAAAACCTTTCTCGGTTTTTTCTATCTCGAAGTAATTTTCTTGTGGTGATGACTTTTCAGTGGAGGGAAAAGTTGCCAGATGCAAGCAGTGTAAAGTTGCAAAGTGGTGCAACTTTCATTCCACAACTCGTACGACCAAATGGATTGTTCCAACACATCTGGATGGGTACGTTTACGCTAGGGATGGTCCTCTCTTGCACCCAAATACACCGAATCACTCTAAGCTACATTGGACCGGCGATTTCCCTTAAGAGTCCAAAGTGCTAAAAGGAAGCAATCTTTGAAGGGCTATTTCTTGAGGACTGTGATGCTTACAAACTCTTCGTTTGAGGCTATGGTATCATGTTGGGACCATCTACAAAAACCTCTCTCAGTTTTTTCTATCTCAAAGTTTTTTTCCTGTGGTGATGACTTTTCAGTGGAGGGAAAAATTGCCAGATGCAAGCAGTGTAAAGTTGCAAAGTGGCGCAACTTTCATTCCGTAACTCGTACAACCAAACAGACTGTTCCAACACATCTAAATGGTATGTTTACGCTAGGGATGGTCTTCTCTTGCACCTAAATACACTAAATCACTCTAAGCTATATTGGACTGAGTGAAATTAGGTGAAAAATTGATGCAGACACAAGGGCACAATCACAAATTCTTTGCAACCTGCCTATTTGAGGCATCTAACAAGATTATTCTGACCTCTTTGGACAGTCCAAAACTCCCTTAAAACTTGAAAAGCAACTAAATACACATTTCCCTCTTTAACCCCCTTAAACCCTTATAATAGTGTGAAACTAGTTTTTGTCCAATTACTCCACAATATTCCAAAACACCAGACGAACATGTGACTGATTCAAAAACCCATATCCAAGTTACACAATATATATTAGAAACAACATAGACTCCTTTGGACCAGCGTTGACTTCCTATACATTCACCCTTCAACAGGCTACTCAATTAGCCCAAAAATGCAAAGCAACATACCTTCAAACACCACACAGACCCCTAAAACCTTGAGGCAACTAATAAATTGCCAAGAAAACTAAGATTCTGCAATTGGATTCCATTTTTACGAAACTGTAACCGTCAAATCAAAAAACCCTTGTTTTTAGTGTAATTCTTGAGGGTTTATTGGATGTAGCACTTCCACAACCTTTCAGACTTTTCCACCACCTTAGACACCTTTATTTAGGCCCCAATATGCTTAGAAAACAAAGAAAATTCTGGTATCTCAGAGATTTTTGCAAACCCTATGGTAAAAACTCTATTTTCAAGTGAAAAAAACCACCATTTTTAGACCTTTAACTCTTCATTTTATTTCAAAACCCAGTTCTCCACACCTTCCACTCTTGAAATAACGTCAAGACATGTAATAACATTTCTACATAAATTTTTTATATAAAAATGCTTGAATGGCTTGTGCACAGGCAAAAAACACAAGAAAAATAGTAAAATATGAATTGAGCAATTGAAACTTTATTGATTCAAAGAAAAAAACTCCTTCAACCAAAACCATTCTTGATAGTTTAAAACCACGAACCACCCCAACCTATAATTATGATAGCACTCAAGAGAGAATCCATGAATAGATAATGTATTTGACCAATAACTCATTGAGAGCACAAATTCCCAAAACTAGCCCTCCACTATGAACATATCAACTAAGTAGGAACCCATAACATTATGGAAAGATGATCCACTTCTCCCAATATAACTCCCAAGCATTACATGTGACTCAAAATTGTGTGGGAAATGACATGGTATGCACAAATTTTACTGTTTCAATTACACACATATTGATTTACAAATGCTTTGCACATAGATTAAATTTACTTCAAAATTAATACCTATTAATACTTCTTTAAGAAAACATGATTATGTATTCTCTAATAAAACTTTCACCATAACAAGACTTCTTGCAATTACTTCAATTGTAGCATACATAATTTCATATTGCACCTATCAATGTGCCCATTACATCTTCACGTGTGATTGCTAGTATATGTATGTCTCTTCAAAAAACATAGATGGGTTAAGCTCTCTCCTTACTCTTTGAGTAAGAGATAGTAGGGGAGAGGACTAGATAGCATTACAAAACCTAGTTCAAATGAGCATACCGAAAGGAAAGAACCAAGAAGAAAACCTTCGTTTGTAGCTCGATTAAGTACAAAAATAGACCCCTTTACAAAACCTATGAGTTTGCTATAAGAAGGTGTGAATACATGAGAATGGTTTTGTGTTTCTTTTAGTCTTCAAATGTACGTATGCCATTCTTTCTAATCATTTATGTTCGCAACCAAGTTCCTACAACCACAACTGAACCTGTAGGATACATGAAACCATCATCATCTTCCATCAGTTGTGTTATCTTATGCTTTACCTGCACACATCGAGCCAACCAATAGTCTGATCTCTCTTCATTCCCCTGCGATGCAACAACTGCAAAAATATGTCCTATCTGTAGTAGATCTGAAAGCAAGTCATAATCAACTAAACTTTCCATTGTGTCATTTGTCATGGATATTGTTTGAGATAAAGGAGTTAGATACTGTGGTACCCATGTATCCACCCACTCACTTGACTCACATTGATCCCACTTGCATTGAATACAACTTTGAAAAAAACAAGCCAACTCTCGTTTCCAAATGGTCCATGTGCCTATATCTGAGCTTCAAAATGAATGCATCTTTGAAGAATCTTTGATTGTATGACAATCCAATCTACCTCCCACTGTACCCTCCTCAACGAACCAAAAGAATTTGTGCACTATTGAATCAAGTATCCCTCCCTGTGACAATGCTGAACTACACCAATCAACTATAGAACATGCATCGCTGAATTTTTCTCCTGAAATCTTCAATTGCTCCTTAACTAGAGCTCTCTTTACACATGCACCTACTCCATCATGCTCCCCTTTCCCATGTCCAGCTTCAAAAAAACTCCAAATATGAGGTAGACCCCTGTCTACATGCATTCTACTCAACCAATAAAACATACGAGCATTCTTGAATTGACCTGTGCAATTATCTAACCAAATTAGATGTCGGCCCAATGCTATATCATGCTCCTGCAAGAACTCAAAAAAATTCTTGAAACAATGTTGTACATACTCAGACGAGTGAGATCTATCATCACTCATATAAAAATGATACTCTCTGATTATCTTTCGATCCTCCTCTATACTATTAGGTGCATGTCTAAAAGTTATGTGGACAAAAATGGCAATCTGAATGGAATTGTAATACTGAGATTGTACCTTGTTTTGTGGTTGCAATGTGTAGTTTTCTGCAAAATCAACCACTGATATAATAGTGCCAATCGGAAAAGACTCCTTACACATCTGGTGTTGATCCAACCACTGAGACCTATGACTATGCCTTGCATACTTGTAGAAAATGTTGTCCTTAAAATCTAAAATAAAATCAGCAACACTACATTCTTTTGTAACCAACTCACATCTAGAACCTTCACCTCCACTCTGCAAAGTATATTTGACTATCTCATATCTCTTTTTCTCAACAAGATTCTTTCCAAATTCATGTTTGGAACCCTCATGAAAACATTGAACAAACTTTGACAAGCCACCACATTGTGAGCACTTCACACTTAAACAATCATTTCTATAGAAAAGCAACCATCATCTCTAGAACATAAAAATAGATCTAGCAAGTCCTTTGATGATTTCGGAAGATGCATTGCACCACACTCCTGCAATATTATTTCATTAGTATGCAAATTAAGAGCGGGATATAGAATAATAGCTCATGGTACATTAGAAAACTCCACATGGTATTTGCAGCAAGTATTATGAATCTTAAGAGGCACACAATAAAATGGCTTCAAACCCTCAAAATCCTTTCAGTTCCATATTTTTATGTGTTTCAATGAGAATTGAACAACATTGTTTGGCTTGATTCCAAGAAATGTTTGGGATGTGGTGTACAGTCTTGATTTCCAATTCTTAACTTTAAAACATCCTTTGCATTGGGTGATACTCTAGAGTTATCATGCCAAAATTGTTGAATTACTTGTTTTACATTATCAGTTAGCTTCTTATCAACACGTGGAAGCCTCTCGACAAAAGCCCATGTATCATTTTGAAGATGATCATCTATTCTTTCTCTTCTTGCAAGTGCTATATCAAAGCTCTATCAAAGTTTTACAATTTATGAAAATCAAAATCAATACAAGTTTGTCTCATAAAGCGAGCCTTTTTCAATTTATGGCTTACTAGAGGCGGTTGTAATGACTCTCAGAAATGACTCTCTTATCCTTTTCCTTGTTATTTTTTCTAATAGACTTGAGAGTATTAAAAATATTTTTGAAAATAATAGAATTTTTTTGGTCTTCTTGTTCACACGAATCTTCAATTTGGCTAGAAAAGGTCTCATCTTTTGCATCTTTAGCAATTGTACAAAAAGTTGGCATTGCTCGGTCAATGTCTTATCACTAAAATATTGGTTGAAAAGTCTTCTAGCCCACAACCGAATAGTTCATGTTGACCTCTTGCCTTCAAAATTGTTTATAATATTCTCATCAAATTCAAGTAACCATTTAGGGGTTCTTCAGGGTCTTGAAATTGGAATATGTCTTTCTTCCATACAAAGTTCTTCATTTCTCATGTAATTTGGTGAAAGATAATTTA
>VDFB02057824.1:0-29005 GCA_007258455.2 Sequoia sempervirens
TGTATTATGACCCCTTAAGACATGCCCTTAAGACATTGTATTATGACCCCTTAAGACATCCCCTTAAGACGTCGTATTAGGACCCCTTAAGACATCCCCTTAAGACCTTGTATTATGACCCCTTAAGACATCCCCTTAAGACATTGTATTATGACCCCTTAAGACATCCCCTTAAGACATTGTATTATGACCCCTTAAGACATCCCCTTAAGACACCCTAAAACTTATAATGCTTGTTAATATCACTTAATATTTATACTCAATTATACTCTTCTTTGATCCCCTTAAGACATTGTATTAGAACCCCTTAAGACAACCTATAATTAGTGTTGGATGCTATTATTTGTTTTGACAACTTATAAATTAGTATTCGATGCCATTGTTTGTATTGAAAACTTATAGTTTAGTGTTAGATGCTATTATTTATAGAATTTATTAATGCTTTTGTTGCCTAATCTTGTATGGTATTGTTTATTTCTTAAAATTTTATCCTTTCTGGTATATAAACAAATTGCTTTTGTTTGTAAATTATGATTTATTGACTAATTATTGATTGACGTGAATTGAATAAGTTCATTGACTACTTATCACTAATTATTGAATGTAAATATCATGTATATCATGTATGAGATCACTAAATTTGTGAAGTATAAATATTAAAATGTCCTATTAATTTCAACTTTAATTTCATATTTATATTTAATTTCACATTAATGTCCTATATTAATGTCTTGACTATGAACATAAGATGCATAAATGTACATGTGTAAATTAAAATTTCAAACAATAATAAAGTCCATAATTTATGTAAATATATTAAGTGCATGAAACCAATATATTAAGCGAATGAAATAAAGTCCATCAGAGTACAACCCATGAACTAAATTCCAACTAAGTACTTGAGCCATAAAATATAAATTCCAACAGAGTACATGAGAAACTAGAAATATAGTCCATGAAATAAACAAATATAACCCATAAAATCATTTACCTCAAGCCATTGATATACCTGGTTATTTTATCATCCTCTTCTTCATAAACGCCTCTAATACTAAGCTTGTGAAATTGCTTAGTATAGGACATCACATCCATGTCCTTTTTCTTTAAATTCTGCCTCATCCTTTTCACATGAATGGTATAATCAGATGGTAGGAACTGCTCTTTGACCAAACTCTTCATCCTTGCCCATGTAGAGACTTTTTCCAATCCTCTAGCCATCCTATCATTTTGAAAACTAGTCCACCATGTCAATGCTATGCCTCTCAAACCCTATTTCTGGGTAAACTTTAACCTTTCCTCTCTTTTCATCCATCTCCAACTCAAAATACTTTCATACCGTCACACAATACCTCTTCACTATCCATCTTCCCTTGATAGATAGGTAAGTCTATGTGACTCTTCCCTCCATGACCTTGTACTACCTTCAACAATCTTAGTAAACTCCTTTCCTCAGGGTCCTCTATCTCATTAGCTTTTTGTTCCTGATTTACCCTCACATGCTCTTCATCTTCATCATTGTTTTCTTGGTCTTCTTGTTCTTCTCTCCTCCTACTCCTCTAAAGGTTATTGATCCTTGCCTGCATAGTATCTATCTCTCTTCTCCATTGCCTTTCTTCTCTTGCTCTTGCTGCTTCTTTTTTTGTTCCCTCCTTCTTTTCTCTCTCCCTTTCCAAGATCTCCTTCAACTCTTCCAACTCTCTTTGCCAATTGATTTTTGGTGCCATTGCTGTTTCTCCAATCCCTAAGAGACCTACTCACTCCATCTCGATACTACTCTGATGCAGAGGGTCTAGGACTTTGAAAGAAACACAAAGTTCTCAAGGTTTGCAAGACACAATCCCAACCACTCTTCGAGGCACTTTGATGAAGACAAACCTCAATAATGCACCAAATGACTTATTTGCCTTCCTTATGGACCCAAACCCTAGGAACACTCTTAAGAGACCCAAACAAACTTGTTTTGAATGATTTCAAAGCCCAACCCTTTGACTTAGACACAAAACCAAATTTTCACCTTAACTAGGCTACTAGCCCAACTAGGCCTCTAGTGAAGGATTTTTGACTTTGCACTCAAAATTTCCAAAGGAACCTCCAAAATAATGATTGAACTAGATGTGGTTTGTGATGATACATAACATACTAGATTCTTGATGGCACTTGTTTTGGAGCACACCAATCAAAAATCTATTATTTCCTCCAATTTAGGCCTAATTAGCCCTCTTTTTCAAAGCAACCCCTCTTTAAACTCAACCCCTAACCATGAAACTTTCAACAGTCCCTTAAAATGACTCAAAACCAAGGATTCCAAGTTTTTAGGCCTCTATGACACCTCTAGCATGCTCAAACACAAAACCCTCCTTAACTTGCCTCAAAAAGTAGGGCTTCTTGAAAACTAACCTTCCAATCACTTCCAGAACTTTCTCATTGACTCTAAACCATTAGAAAAACATATTTAGTCTATCCCAACTCAAAAAAATTCCCCTCATTAAGGCAGATCTTCTGCTGCTATACCCTAGCCTCCATCTTCAAGCACTTTGCATTGTGAAATCTTGGTGTACACCTCAATATTCTTCTTCCCTACACATTAGTTTGTTAAATATGTATGTTACATGTTAGGAATGATCCATTTCATAGGTCACAGCAGCATTCTACCTTGAAATTGATCAATCATCCATGAAAACCACCAAAACTAGTGAAAATTCTATGTTATTCTTGAGGATAGTCAGCAATATGTTACAAAAACTGATTCCTAACATCTATCAGATCATTAAATAGGTTAATTGAAAGTAAATACAGGTTCTTAAACCATCCAATTGATTATAAATTCAAAAGGAATCAATAGATCATCAAAAAGACTCAAGAAAATGCAAAAAAACTGTGTTTTTTCACTATTTCCTGTAGCAGTCCGTACAGTCACTTCTCCAAACGCCAAACCTCCGTACAAATGAATATTTTTGGGTTATAGGACCATTCCCCAAATGATCCAACCATTTTGGATTGATTAAGTTGCATAAAAGTGATTAAAACTCACAAAACTCATTTACCCGCCCAAATTGGAATTCAAAAATCTGAATTTTCCAACTCTTATTTTATTGATTCCTACAACCTAAAAACTATTGAATCTCTAACATCCAACCTTATTTAACATAATTAAAGCACTATATTCCTATCTAACCTCCTAGAATATGATTGTTCCATTTACATTGAAATTTGGTCCTAGGATCCTTATTAGGACCCTTAGGACTTTTGACCTCTTTAATGTGTTCACCCATTCCAAAGGCCATTATAGGCTCCAAGATATCATAATTGATGCTTTGAGGTGATTGATAGGTCTTCAAGACCCCTGCATTCTCATGTCTCCTGAAGAGTTCCTTGAAGAGCTTGGGTGCTCTCGCACTATAAAATGATCCATGATATCATATATAAGTGTGCACCTCGCATTAAATTATATACAAAATTAACATACAAACTTAAAAAATTACATGTGAAATAGTTAAATTTGAAATGCACATGCAAATTTTTTTAAATAAGATGTGCATACATATAGTAAGATCATATAAAATTGAAACACACATATACATTGATTAAACTTGAGCATGTGCATACAAAATTCAATATTTAACATGTACACACATTTAAAATAAAAAATATGATGCATAATTTGCATGCATACATCATTAAACTAAACTATGTACATACATACAAATTTCAAAATTTAAGAACTATATGAAATTTTTTAATACATGTGTACATACTAAATAATAAACTTGAAACATTCACAAAAAGCTCATTTTGTGTCTAACACACACATATATGTATATTACAATTCTCTAGCTAGGAGAAATCATGATCTAGTAGATAGTCATAAAATATATGGGCCTACTATAAATTCATCATTATAAGTTCATAATTCCATCAAATTCATAAATTCATGTCACTAAAAATATCCATTTCAAACTAAAACTAAATTCACATCACTAAAAATATCCATCCAACCAAATTTATAAATTAATCACACAAAATATCCATCATTCACCAAATTCATAAATTCATAACTATTTAAGATCATTGTCTTAATTTAGAAACTATTGTGGCTCTTTACTGCATCTCTTCATTTCTTTGTGTTTTCCTTTTCAAAATCAAAAATTATCCTCTCCTCTAACCATTGTCGATGCTCATCTAAGATCCCATCCATAGCCCTAACAACATCAACAACGGTTTTCATCCTAGATGCAAACATACTCATAGGTGGTGCAACACATTCTTAATTTGATGGTTCTAACATTGGAATTGATTCATGCTTGCAAACGAGCACCATCGATTTCAGGTGGTGGAGGTGGGGGGTTATGAGGTGGAGTGGGTGGAGGTGGAGGTGAAGGTGGTGGAGACGGATGGCGTAGAGGTGGATTGTAAATATTATTGAATCGATCCATGTGATCTCTAAGATATGAGTGAACTTGCATTAGATTTGTAATTTTAAAATGTAAGATACATGTTTAGGAAATACCCTTAAACCATTCAATATAAATGGCCTAATTGAATACAAATGATAAAATATGTAAGACTCATTTATGTCTAAGGCATGTTACTTGAATGAAAATACAATTAACTATTAATATAGGACAATTTATGAATGCTATAGATTTTCGGTTTAGAGTTTAGGATTTAGGTTTGAGGGAGTAATAGCATGAAACTAAGGGGATCTATGTAGTAAGGCCACAATTACAAAATTACTACGACTTTTAAGTGAAGATAAAATTTGGCCGAAGATGCCCAAAGGAAATAAATTTCATTAGGTCTGAGGCAACTTCACGAATTTTATTCACTTAAGCCATGTCATTTTTCCTAGGAACTTACTAGACATAGATCCCCTTAAGCCATCCTATCACCCTAAACCATAAATTGATCAACCTAGATCATGAAATCTCATTCATATTATAATCTTGCATGATCTTATTATTGTTAAATTTGGTTTCTTTAGGCAACTTCACCAAATTTTGAGAACTTATTTGATCCCCTTAAGAAATGTCATATTAGGACACCTTAAGACATCCTAAAGTATGGCTTAAGGGGATCTATGTAGTAAGGTCCTAGTACAAAATGACATGGCTTAAGTGAATAAATTTTGGTGAAGATGCCTAAGGAAACCAAATTTCATTAAGGTCCTAGGCAACTTCACCAAATTTTATTCACTTGAGTGATGTCAGTTTGTCCTAGGACCTTACTAGACATAGATCCCCTTAATCCATTCTATCACCCTAAACCATAAATCGATCAATGTAGATCATGATTTATCTCATTCATATTATAATCTTGCATGATCTTATTATTATTAGTTTTAGGAAAGAGTTTGGGGAAACTTCACCAAATTTTGAGAACTTATTTTGATCCCCTTAAGAAATGTCATGATTAGGACACCCTAAGACATCAATTTACAGTTGGGATGGCTTAAGGGGATCTATGTCTAGTGAGGTCCTAGGACAAAATGACATGGCTCAAGTGAATAAAATTTGGTGAAGTTTCCCAAGGCAACCAAATTTCATTAAGAGCCTAAGAAAAAATCATGGGTTTAGGGTTTAGGATAATAGGATAGCTTAAGGGGATCTATGTAGTAAGGTCCTACGACAAAATTACATGGCTTAAGTGAATAAAATTTGGTGGAGTTTCCTAAGGAAACTGAATTTCATTTTAAGGTCCTAGGACAAAATGATTGCTTTAGTGTTAAGGGTTTAGATTTTAGAGTCCATGGTTTAGGGTTTAGGGAACTTAGGGTGAAGTTTTGGTGGCCCTTGGAATAATGGACTTGCAAGTTAGTGCCTAGTTTATGAATGTTTTTGATTTTATGAATAGATTGACTATTTCCATAATACAAACACATAATTATGTATTATTAAGATTGAGTTTGATATATATTTTAACTGGATATTTTTTGAATTGAATATAAGATTATTTTATTGAACATTTTTTTCATTAATATTTCCCACTTAAATGAATTTTATGATATAAAATGTATAATATAAAATTAGTTAATGCTGAATCAAGTATTTTATTTTGGATTGTTTGGAATTGAAAGAACCTAAAAGAAAGAAAAGAAAAATATTTAGATTCTTTTAGTGTCTAGGTAACTAGTACAAATTGAGATTTTAGACTAAACTAGAAGCCTAATTAACAAGTAATTGACTAGAATGAGAGTTAAGACTGTCAAAAGATAGTAGACAACACATGCAAACAAGAAATGGAAACAAGGCATGACTAAGAGAGATCAAAACATAAAATAGTAATGAATGTTGAATATTATCTAATTAAGTGACAATTGGATATGGATTGTACACTTGGATTTAGGAATTTGCTAACTAAATTTGCAAACAAACATTGATAAAATTTATGAATTGTAACTATTCTTTAACATATTATTTTCTAATCTAATTATAATTTAACATTGAAAGTAAAGTTTAACATATTGTTTTCTCCATACAATGCAAATGAAATTTAAAACATTTAAGCAATGCAAATGAATTTTCTTGAGCTCAAAATTAGGGTTTTCAAAATCAAAATGATTTGTTCTATTTCAATTTAGGGTTTTAACAATTTTTTTTGTTTTAATTCAATTTAGGGTTTCAATCTAAGCAATTAAGGTTTTTAATGCAATTTTTCTATTTCATTTCAAACTAGGGTTTTTCAAATCCATTTTCTTTTTGTTTGATTTGAATTTAGGGTTTCAAAAAGCTAGATTAGGGTTTCCAAATGCAATTTTTGCTGCTTTCAATTTTGGGTTTGAAATGCAATTTTTTTGCTGTTTCCATGATTCGGGGTTTTAAAATGCAATTTTTTTGTTTCATTGAACAATTTAGGTTTCAAAAGCTAAATTTTGTTTCTAAAATACAATTCAAGGTTCATTTTCTCCTTTCTATTCAATATCTTCAGGTTTGTACCATCGAAAAATGGACCCTTCCCATTTCATGGTCTTTTAGGCTTTGTTTCATAGTGTTGGAGCTATGTTGCTTTAATTTTATTATGTATCTTGGCTTGAACATGCTTATTTCAGTGCTAAAACTTAAAGAACGACATCTTGTGAAGGTGGTGTGAAGTGTTGTAAGAAATTTCTACATTCTTCTAGGCTCTATTTAATGTAATTCACCTAAAAATCACCTTTTCACTCATCAACAAGTCCTATTTTGAATTGTTGTAAAGTCTTGTAACAAGGTTTCACACTTTTCTAGGCATATTTTCCCTATTTACACCCTTCTCATGCTTTATTTTGTCTTTTTATGCCCTCATATGCTTATACTAAGTGTATTTTTGGGTCCTATCCCAATAAACAACATTAAACACAACTTTATTTCTGACCCTTGGTTTTGGGTCCCAGGTGGGACTCATTTGCCAAGGGTGGCAAATGAGTCGCCCTTGGCCCCAAATTCCAATTATTTCAAAATTCTTTTAGGATTTTACTAAAAATTCACTTCACGCTGGCCTGTGATGAGGTATGAATGAATACTAAGGCACAAGATTTGTATAAATAGGCATTTTTAATCTCATTTTACATCTCCTAATTCAAGCTATCTCTCCTACAATCTCTTAACTCATTCAAGCATTTTGCATCTTCAACTCAAGCACTTTGGAACAACCATTGACATCACTTCAGGTTTTCATATTCAAGGATATGGTAAGTTTGCAATACTTTCATGTTATTCATTTATCATTTCCCTTGCATGTCATTCATTTCAATTGGGTTTAATTACTAAAGCGGGGTTTGACAAAGGAAAACCCCTATTCACTAACCCCCCAACATTTTTCCCCTTTGCATGTGTCTTTGCAACCTTTGTTTTGTAGATTTGATAGGATTAAAGGTGTTGAAAAGTGGAATTCAAGTCAACTAGGCTCTTCAAGTTAATTCATCATCTATCCAAGCAATTTGAGTGACTTTCAGCCCGTTTTCTATAGAATTGACCCCAACAACCTGATATTCAGTCATTTCTAGATCTGGAGAAGTAGTGTTGACCTTTGAATTTTCAAAGATCTTGGGGAAAACTGATTCACCACCCTTGGCAAATGAGTCCCACCTAAAACTTGAAAAATCTGCATTTTGTCATAAATCACTTCTTAGCTATCAAAAATTAGATTCTGACATTTTTTCACTAGTCATTGGACTAATTCGCCACCCTTGGCGAATGAATCCCACTATGAAAAATAAAAAAAAATCATTAGCATTCCAGACATTCCAAAAAACTCACACATCATCCAGGTGCACTCATATTTGACCCTGTACTTTCTGTTCTGCATATTTCTCTCAATTTCTTCATATTTCATAGTTATTTGTGTATCACACTATGTTTTCAAACAAAGCATAAATTTTAGTTTTGCATTCATTTCAAATCATTTTAATCAGTAAATTGAATTTATTTTAGTTCATTTACATCATATCACATTAGATATGTCCTAATTTGAATGAACATTCTAGCATTTTAGGATCTAATCTCTCTCCTTTTGGGTGAAAAACCCTATAAAAGTTAGAGAGTCCATTGGGTCCTAAAATCTATGTTTCAAGGTTTCATTACATTTTTTCATCTATTTCTACAATTCCTCATTTCTACTATTACAGGAAATAAAATGCTTAAAATGCCAAATAAATTAAAAAAATATATGGTAAAATATATTCTTCTATTAACAATTTCAATAAAAAATGAAAAAATGTTAAAAAGTGAGGGTGGAGGCATACCTGGAGGTTGGTTTTACAGTCGTTGTCATCCACCAAATTGGGATCCCATGTGAAATGAAAATGAAGTTTTTTTTATTTTTTAAAAAATAAATACCATTACAAAACGGGATCCGGATTATTACAAAATGGGATCCCAATTTTTATAAATTGGGATCCCGTTTTGTACTAATCGTGATCTTGTTCTGTGTCTATTGGTTTGGGACCCTTTAACAAATGGGATCTCAATTTTTAAAAAGTGGGATCCCATTTGACATTTATGCTCGAGATCCCGAAGCTAAACGGGATCTCAATTTTCAAAAATTGGGATCTCGTTTATAAAAATCGAGATCCCATTTTTGCAATGTCGATTTCATTTTTTTGGCTAAGGAAAAAACTTCCATGTTTCGTGGACTCAACTTTGTGCACTTACCCATAGTTGAAGGTAAAAGTGAAAGGCATATGGAAAGGCTAGTTGTCAAAGGATACAAATAGTAGCCTAGAAAAAACTATGATGAGACATGTGCACTAGTTGCAAGGCTGGAAATAGTTCAAAAAATCATAGCAATTGTAGCCCAACACAATTAAAAGGTGTATCAAATGGATGTAAAGTCAACCTTCTTAAATGGAGTGTTGAAAGAGGAGGTATATGTGGAGCAGCCACCTAGCTATGAACTCCTAGGGCAAGAGAATAAGGTATATAGACTCTAAAAAGATCTCTATAGGCTAAAACAAGCTCCAATGGAATGGTACAATAGAATAGACTCATATTTAGTGAGTAATGGCTTTAGAAAAAGCAACAATGAGCCCACATTTTACATCAAAGTAGCTCAAGGTGAAATTTTAATTTTTTTTTATATGTAGATCTGATTTTTATTAGAAATAGTGAAAAATTCATTTTTGATTTTAAAGAGGTGATGAAGAATGAGTTTAAGATGACAAACTTAGGTCTGCTGAAATATTTTCTTGGCATTGAAGTTCAAAAAATAGAGCATGGCATATTTATTTCACAAACTAACTATGCAAAACAAATTTTAAGGTGATTTAAAATGGAGAACAACAAACCTACCCCAACACCAACAACAAAAGGTCTGAAAATAAGCAAAGAGGACAACAAGAATGAGGTGAACCCCACCCTCTACAAGAGAATGGTTGGAAGTTCAATTTATTTGACATCCACTAGGCCTAATTTCTAGGTTCATGGAGAAACCCAAGGACACACATTGGTAAGCAGGAAAGATGATCTTGAGATATGTGAATGGAACTTCAGGAGGGGTATAACCGGGAAGTAGCCCAATGTGACTGTGGCCTCGCCAGTGGGAAAGTGAAAGTTGCTTGTCTCACTATGCCATCACTCTACTAGTGTTTTCATCAGTGATCTTTGTGCTCGAATATGGGGCATGTGAGAAACAAAGTACAATCTTTTCAGGTGCAACCAGTCATCATCATCCAAAGTCAGCTTCTCGAAGTGTCCCTATAACTACCATCCACCGCTCCTATGACTGTAGGACCTTTCAAGTCCTCCTACATCATTCCACACACTAACATTATCCTTTTCATCCAAACCATAAACCTATTTCTAGCCTAGTTAATCCATCCTCATACTTTATGTGAAATTTCACTTCTATATTAGCACAAGTGTTGTTTCATAAAATGAAAGTGCGTCAATTTTGCACCCATGCACCACTTTATGCAAGTGCAACAATTTCTCGCCTAGGTGTGTCCATTTTCAATGTAGGCATCACATTACGCATACACCATTTCCTAATTCCCCTTGGGCCCATTAAACACATGCATTCCAAATGTATTTGCATCAAACACAAGTGTCGTGATTTTTAACATAGGCATCGAAATTGACTACAGGCACAACAAAAATGCAAGCACAATTTCTTTGCTCATAGGCATCACAATTGTGCCCTTAGGCGTAATTTCATGAAATGGCACATCAGTTAGTAGAACTTTGTCTCCTAATTTGACCTTCCCTAGTCTCCCCTAACCTAACCTAAACCTAAGGAATAGATGACATATCGGCTCCCCTACATCCTCTTCCTGCTAATACTCCCGAACTTGCTAACCATGATGCATATGTCGAGGAATCTCTGTCATTGCTCCACTCTGCCACCTAAGCTTCACTCCACCAATCAAAATTTGAAAATGACTTTTTGGGCCCCTCAAAATCTATTTATAGGTTGTTTAACCCTAATTACCCCCCTAATCAATTCCCCAACCCTAATTTATTATATATTGGACACATCAAATTCTTCATTCTCTTTCCCCATATAACTTAATTTCTCTATGAACCATAGATTTTATGAGGTGTGAAATGTTATGTCTCTTTTGCTCAATTAGGGTCTTTCACCTAATGGAAAGAGATAGATCCCACACTCAAAATATAGGTGGTTCACTCAATCTAATGTTTGTATGATAGAATTAAGCCTAAATGAAATGATCTAAATACATAAAACTAATGAAAGCTATTGATTATTGAATGGAAACTAAAGATATATAAATTGCTTGAAAACACATTGTGTAATGAAAAAACACTTAGGAATCAATGCAAATTGCAACAAAAATGAATGAAACTGAAAGTGTGCACCTAAGATCTTGCTGGAGACTGGAAATGACATCTGAAATGTTGTTGATCCTAATTTTTAGGTTTGGTGGGACTCATTCTCCATTCTAGGCGAATCAATCTCAGTTCTGTGAAATTGTTCTAGAATCCATTTCAAACAAATGGGTATCCAAAAATGTAGAAAACCAAAATCAAGCCTAACAGTGGGACTCATTTGGCACCCATGGTGAATGAGTCCACCTTTTTTTTTTATGAATAGGCAGCTATCTATATTAATTCAAATATAAATATACATATTCACAAAAAAAGGGTGGGTGGTAAAAAGGCACACCCCAAGAGTCAAATGGGCAACGCCTAGAAAAAGCAATAGATCACATGGGCTAAGCCCAGAAGTCCAAAATTACAAAGTCAATAAAAAGGCCATTAAGTAGCTAGAGCAGTGCCAATAGAGCCAGGAGGGTCTCTGTCATCCAAATTTTTCCCCCATACATCAATGGGGTCTAGAGTGATGTTAGGAGGAGGACCCCAACCATCATTAGCATCTTTTTTCTCTTTATCTTCTTCCTCACGCCAGGGAAAGATTGCAAGCACTATAAGCGAGAACATTTTACCAGTGACTGGCCAACCAGAGCCAGAAGTAGGAGGGTCATCAGAGGGCCACTCAAAACCACCATCGCTGCTCCCCGAAGCACCACCAGAAGGCCACCCCTAGCTAGCCCATGGCGGAGGAGAACGGTTTCATCGAGGAGTGTGAGAATCCCACCAAGGCAGGGGCTAGGAACTGGGACATGCAGAGCCACTCCACTGTTAGCCCCTAGAGGGCGACCGGCTGTGGGAAGAGGTGGGCGAAGCGGGGACCCAAGCAATAGTACAAGGGGCATTACCCCAGTGGTCCAAAAGAACCTGGAGGTGAGCAACCTCAAGTGCAACTTTGTTAGCCTGCACTTGAACCTGTAAAAGCACATTAGAGAAAATCATAGCTTTAGCATATAAAGATACATGAATATCCATTTGATTATGTGAAAAAATGCAAGCATTTTTGTCTTTCCAAATATTGAAGAGAATTTCCTCCATAAAAGTGTGCCAAAGTTGGGTGAATTTTGCAGGAAATCTAGGAGAATCTCCTAGTAACACCATATGCTAGGAGAAAGGTTCTGGCCTAAAGGGCCAAAAAAATTCATGAATCCAAGTCCAAAGCTGTTGAGCTCTGGGAAAAAACCAGAAAAGATGCTTAAAATTCTCATCTTTCCCACAAAAAGGGCAACAAGGATCTCGGACCCCGAGGTGAACTAGCCGAGAGCCCACAGGCAAGCCCTAGAAAAGAATGCACCAGGAAAAGTGGGAAAGCTTTAGCTCAACACTTGTAGACCAAGTGGCAGCAAATCTTTTATGCCAGACATGAGCGGGAGATTGAAGAAGCCACCTCTAGTTCAAACTCTGAATCATAGGAAAATATGGTGAGAGCCACTTGTAACCAAGCCGAGGCTTGTAGTTCCTGAAAGGGGTGTCTAGATACCACTTCCAGTCTTTCCACCAAGGTTTGGTCCCACGAATTCCAACCTTATGAAGAATTTCAGTAGGAATGGCATTCACTAGACCATCATAGGTAGCACGGTCCTGGTTATGAAGCCTGTACTAGGCACGAAAAACTTCCCATGACATAATACACATGGTGGGTCTGAGAAAGATTTGTTGCAGAGTCTGGATACCCTTTTTGTGAAATCTGGCTGCCTTAAGCCCAAGCAACTTAGCCAACGGCTGACCATTGCTAACAAAAAGAGGTGACCACCAAATATTGCATTGGTTGAGAGAGAGTCCATCTCGAAAACCAAAGCCAGCCCAATGGAGCCAGGTTTGATAGCTTCCCACGCCCGCTAGATTCTTTTGGCCATAAAAGTCCCAATAATCTAAACTGGTTCTTCCATGACCAGAAGGGTTTGAAAGCCAATCCCCTTCCAGGCAGTTCTATGGACAGCGAAGCTAGATTGAATACTATTCTTGAGAATAATTCTCTAGGCCTCATCCCCAATAAGGGCACGAATAATCAATTTAACACACAGAGTAGTCCCTTGTCATTGAGTAGACAACAACCTGAGACCTCCCAAGTCTCTAGGAAGGCAGCAAAATTCTCAAGCCACACGATGAAACCCTCTGTGAGATTCAGAGGAGGCCCAGAGAAAGTCACGAAGCAGTTTCTCAAGCTTGCCATAGGTAGCTTTGGAGGGGGCCTAGCAAGAAGAATAATAAACATGGGTGGCCACCAGAATTTTGGAACACACCTGAAATTTTCCCTACCAAAGAGGGGGGCTTGGTAACACAATAAACAAGCTTATATTCAACTCTAGAGAGCATGGCTTTCCAAAGCTCAACCAGAGATGCCTGAAAGGCAAAGGGAATGCCTAAAAACTAAAAAAATTATCTAGGCCCAATCCACTTCCATCCATACTATTGCAGCCACAGCGGAGAGGGAAAGATAGGCTGTCGGTAACACAAAGTTTTATGCCACTGGATGGCAGAGCCGAAAGCAAGAAAGAAGGTATTAAGACACTCAAGAGCTGCCACAATGGAGTCTTCTTCCTCCAGAAGGGTGAGGAATGAGTGATCAGCAAAATGGCCATTAACAAGCTGAGCCTGAGAGTTGGGAAGAGAAATTCCCTTGACCCGCCGCTGGGAAACCACATTGGCCAAGAGGTAACCAAAACCCTCGGCTGCAAGCACATACAAAGAGGGGGCCAACGAGCACCCTTATTGAATGGAATGAAAGAGTCCAAAGGTAGAGGATTTATGGCCATTGATGGTGATACAAGCTGAGGCATCCAAAAAGAGCATTCAAACAGATTGAATGAAATTGGGTCCAAAACCCAAGGCTTGCAACATAGCAAGAATAAACGGCCATTCAATGCGGCCATATGCCTTGGAAAATTCAATTTAAATGAAGATGGCTTTCTGGTTTGAGCGTATGGCCCATTCCATGCCTTCCCAAATAGCGATAATATTATCCAAAATAAATATGGATTTGATAAACCCAGTTTATTCTGGGCGCACAATCTGAGGTAGAAGATGGCAGATTTTAAGAGCCAAATCCTTGGCGATAATCTTGTAGGAGACATTAAGAAGTGTGATAGGTCTCTAGTTGCAAATGTCTTTTGGGTCACCTAGCTTAGGTATGAATTTTATGTTACCTTTATTAATTACGTTACCTAGTAGAGAATTAGAATGAAAAGATTCTAAGTAAACTTGATGCAGATCATACCGAATATAGTCCCACAAGGCTTTGTATAATTCACAAGGGAATCCATCAATTCTTAGGGCTTTGTCATCAGCCATGGAGTAGACAGCCTCTTTGAGATGATCAACTGATAATAGTTGATCACAAAGAATTTTTTGAGCCGAAGAAAGCTTATTTGGCACAACAGCAAGGAAATCTTGAAGGGCTTGTTGCACAGGTGCGACTTCCTGTGCAATGAAGACTTGCTCATAATGATGCACAAAGGCCTAGAGAATGTCGGGCAGCTCAGAAAGCACTTGAATGCCATCTTTGATTTTTTTACTACTCGAGGATGAATGCCTGGCATGCAGAGCCAAAAAAACTCTTTGGAGACACGATCACCAAATTTTAGCCAATGTAACCGGGCTTTGATTTCTGCTCCTCTAGCAGCATAGCTGTCAGCAATTTGTTTCTTATGCCTTAATTCTGCCACCCTGACTTGCAACATGACAAAGAAAATGGGTTGGCTGCCAAAGCCTCAGAAGCAGCATGAAGGTTAGCAGTGGTAGCCTCATAAGACCGTCAGTGAAAAATAGCCAACTGGCACCCATAAATGCGTAGAAATCTAGTCATGCAGATGATAGCCTCATTCCACCAAGAAATCCAGCATGTATGATGAGCTGGTCTGCACTCCAAATTCTAAACTCTGTGAATGTGGGCCAGGGTAGGCTTGTGGCAGAGTTTAGACGTGTTTAAAACAAATTGAGTTTTACACGTATGAGGTTGTCAAGTCTCCCATTCAATGCAAAAAGAAATGGGGAAGTGGTCTAACAAGGTCACATCCACAAACAGCTTAACTAGGAGAGAGGAGTTGTCAAACGAGAAAAAATATTGCACCAATATCATGGCACGATCAAGGCACTTAAATATTCTGTCAGAATCGTCTCTGTAATTACACCAAGTGTGTTAGAGAGAATGATAATTGCGATGACCAATATTGGGATCAAAAAGCCCCAATTTATTGTGCATGAAAAACCACGCCTCTCTTTCCCTAGTTGTCCATCTAAATGGAAAAGTGCCATCTTTTTCAGACGCCATTTCTACCATATTAAAGTCCACAACATCATTAGAAGCATAGACATTAATAATCCCAAAGGAATGATTATCAATGTTGAGAAGGATCTAGATGAGCCGATGAGTGGGATCAGACCCGTGGTCGACCATAAAAGAGTGCCACCATGGGGACAAAAGGGTGACAACTTTTCCACACCCAACATCATGGGTAGTACAAAAAAAATTACTGGCTAGCCAAATAAAACGACAAGCTGCAACAAGCAAAAAACTAGAAATTTTAACTTCTTGGAGACAAAGAACTTCAACACCAGAGTACTTACACAAGGTATCCCTGATAGAATACTTTCTGGAGAGGTTTATCAGACCTCAAAAATTCTATGAAAGGAACTTCATGAGTGAAACTCCTCCATGTTTTCGAAACCCAATTCCTCTCCATTCAGAGAAGAGAAACGATTCTACAAAAATTTTGGTAGAACTAATCCAATCTAGATGGACAAAGAGAACATCCCCCATTTTTCATGAACATATTCCCCTTCTTCCCTAGGAGGGGAAGGGCTGCGAGATCGCCTTTGAGCTTCCATCACAGGAGAAGACACATTCGGTTGTGCTAACATGACAGCAGCCGGCCGAAGTGTAGCCTTTGGCCTAGGTTGTTGTGAAACATAATCAGCTCCAACTGGAGCTTCTTTCCCCTTCACAGAAGGGTTTGAAACATCTTTCACTGGCTTAGAGGTCACATGACCCGACCTAGAACCAATGGACTTATTCTTTCAGTTCGTGACCATAGTCCATTTCACATCAAGTTTGGTAGCAGATGTAGCTGCTGAAAGAGGCTTTTTAGCATCTCGTGGCGAAGAAGGTGTACGAGGCATAGCTAAAGGTCAGTCCTTAATCTTGTGGTCCGCTGACTAACACATATAGCACGTGTTAGGAAAATTAAAATTTGTGACCTTTTGGGTGTGGCGAAAAGCTCCAATTTGGATATCAATGGATTCTTTCAAATCTTTGGAAAGGTCCACTTCCACACAAACCCTCTTCTGGGGTCAGGCCTGAAAGAACCTATCTGGCTCAATGCAAATAACCCTCCCCAATGAGGAAGCTATATTATTCAAAAAAGGCACACAAGGCAAGGGTAGACCAGGGAATTCAATCCAGATCGAGACCCACAACTTGGTGTCATCTGAGACAGTAAAGTCACAGGTCCATGCCTGGAAAACTAACAAAGAAGACAGGACACACCAAAGCCCATGGCCTAAGATAGCCTGCACATGATTGACCTCTACAAAGTAGAACAAAAAGAAACCATTGGTTAAATTTTGGATCATATCAAGGCAGACCCCATGAGGGATCCAAGCGTTGTTAACCCAATCTTTAAGCACACTTTCAGGGGGAGTTCTCCCAACAAAATACCCAACAAGGGTGTATTTCTCAATCCATTAACAGGCAACATCAAAATCTAGTAAAGGCAAAACCACATCAGCTGGTGAATCAGAGCACTTACCTCATGAAAGACTTTCAGAACAAATTTCTGGGGATGTTTGTTCGGAGAAGGAGCCATTGATTAATGTCGTCGAACTGCTAACACCAGCAAGAACTATTGGGTTAGAGTTGGTTGAAGGCATATTAAAAAAAAAATTGCAATAAATGCGGTCGTACACAAAAGAAAAGAGGGGCTTCCTGCGCAGGATGCACAGTATGACGCAAGAGGGCCCAAGGGTGACCACATAAAACACAAAACCATAGTAGAGCTAATACACCCCAAATGAGTCCACTTTTGAATTTCTGAAGATTCAAAGGTGGAAACATGAGCCTTCATTTTGCACTTTCTGCTTCTCCAGGTGTTTGGTTCTAAAACTATCGGATTCGGGCTTGAAAGTGACTTTTTGCGGTTATTTTGACTTGTCCAATGAAGAGATGACTTGAACAACTTTGCAATGCAATCTTCAATGATTTCTAAGCCTCCAAGATGTCTAAATCTGCAAATACACAAGACAAGAAAGAGAAATGTTGGATGTTAAGGCATGGGGGTTTACCTTGGTCAAACCCCTTTTAGGTAATTAAACCAAAATGGAGAAAGAATGTAATAAACCATGCAATAATGGAGTTATTACCTTACCATGATGATTGATCTTGAATGTCTGCAAAAATGGAGGAATATTTTTCCCTTGAATGTCTTTTGAAGCTTTCTTGATGACTTAGAGTGATAAAACCCTAACTTGCTTGACTTGACAAAGAAGATAAGTGATGAATGAGTTGTGAATGAGCTAAGAGATCATGAATTAGGGATTATAAGGTTGAATTTACAGGCAATTCTCCTAATTATCCTATAAATTGGATCCCCAAGGCCGACATGTAAAAATAACAAACTTAAATTTTAGTTTTTCCTGCTCAAAGGTCAAAATTGGCCCAAATGAGACTCATTCGCCACCTTGGGTGAATCAATCCCACCTGGCAGGGACTCATTCACCATAGGTGGTGAATTAGTCCTAGTGGGGCCTATTTGACAGCTAGGATGCTAGGAAGTAAGGAAATAAGGTTTTTATGGTGACTATGATGAGTATTTCATCAAATATTGCCTCAGGATGCACAATATGGGCTAATAGGGGCCTATTAATGATGATGTGAAGGTCAATCAGGGATTGGGACACACAATTCAATGTGAAAGTGGGATTAAATACACTTTACAACACTAAAATGAGGTCCACACAGCCTAGGAAGTCACAATATTTGTTGTAATGTGTAAAACACATTACAACACTAAATTAATATTAAGTTTAATTCAAAAACATTCTAGATTGATGTGATAATGTCATTAAACATATTTTATAATGCTGAATTAAGGGAAAATGGGTTCATTAAGTCTACAAAAGCGTGAAAGTCTTTTACAACACTTTACAACACCTTCACAAGACATTGTTAAATGCATTTGAAAGGGTCCAAGACCTAGTGTGGATGTGAAAAACACCTCACAACACTAAATCAAGGCCTCATTAAGTCCAATTTATCATCAGTTATTCCCCAAATCAAGCAAGTTGCCTTTTTTCTATGGTACACTATATTTCTTCTTCCACTTTTTACCTTTTTTTCTTCTACGCTATCCCACATCATTTTAACTCGTCTTTTTCAAGACTCTAACCAAAAATATTTTTTTCTAATTTCTTTTCAATGTCAGCCTCTCAAGGGGGCATCACCTCCTAACTAGCTCTTCAATCCACTGGGGCAAAATTTTAAACTTCTTTGACATAGTATCACTTTGGACACTATATCAAAGAGGGACAAAATGTAGTCACCCTAAAACTAACATCACTTCCTCTTAATTAATTAAATAGCTATATTTAATTAATTTCCATTTCTCCCCTTTTAATTAATTAAATACATTTATTTAATTAATTAATCCATCTTCCTCTTATAATTAATTAAATATTTTAATTAATTATATCACTTTCCTATAGTTATTCTAGTCAATTAAATAATCCTTATTATCTAAATGATCCCATCAAATTCCCTTTTCCTCTAAAATCCAATTATGTTAATTAATCGTTAACCTACTAACCTCAATTATCCCATTCTCTAACAATTAACTCCACCTAAGTTAATAAACTCATGGTTTATTAACTCCACCTATCCCATTAAGATAATTAATCACTAATTAGCCACCCTAACCCCATCATTACCATTATTTCCTAATTTAAAATTCACTCTCAACCCCCTAATCTTGCCTCATTAATGCCACCAATCTCACCTACCTCCACTATCTTACACCTTCAAAATTAAATGAGATGGCATTCCAAGGTGTCCTCACACATGTTTGAGCACACCTCATCCCCTCTCCTACACTCAATTATGACACTTGTCACAATGCTAATGAGCCACACCTCTTGATCCATGCATCACATTCTCAAGCAATCCTAGTGGGCTCCATCAACTTTCAATATTAGCCCTCCATTTTACCCTCCAGTTTTCTATAAATTGGGCCTTCATCCTCTCATTTCTTCATCTTGAAATTGGCCATTATTGTGTTGGTGCAATTATGAGCAATCCACATTCAACATGTTAGTGTGTTCCACTCTAGTTAGGCTAACTTAATCCTAGTTAGGTGTTGGAGTTGACCCTTGACTCATTCCCCATGAAGTGTCAAGGTTGTTGAGGTGACTTGAGTGGTGTCCAATCCCTCTCAACACCTCTCCCTTGCATAGAGGAGAGCAACTCACCACCACTGCAGGATGAGGATTCCTCTCCTTAATCCATCGCATGTGCAACTCGCTGCCACTATAGGATGAGGATTCCTCTCCTCAATCCATGGCAAGTGATTGCCAATTCTTGTGGCATGAATTTTCTCATCCTCATCCTTTATAATGAGGGTTTGATCTCATTGTTCATACTCAGCTAAATACAATCTTATGCATTGTTCAAGTGCTTGTTTCTCATCTCTTAGATTTTCCTAATTCTAATATGGTATCTACCAAGCAAAAGTGAATGGTTTTCATTCTTCATGCATTGGTCAAATTTATTTTGTAAAATGCACACTAAGTTATAAAGTGCCAAAATCTAGGGGGTTTCTCTTTCAACAATTTCGGGGAGGCTTTTTGCATTTGATCTTTTGCACATTTAGACCACGTCTACATGTTGCATAGTCAAGTGTAGATATTGCGGGAGCACTCAAAATGGGGATGAATTTTTCCCTGATTTCTCTCACATTATCTTTACATTGCTTTGTAAGACTACAAAATAGCCTACTACTATCATCTTTCTAGATCCACCACTTTGGGATGTATATCTACCAGACATTTCATGTCTTTTCATAGAATCCCATCTTGTTGATTTGAATGACACTATTGAGGAAATTCATCTTCTTTTCGATGTTAGCTTCATTGAAGTTGCATCAGCCTTGTCTTCTTCAGATATTATTGCTCATGCCTTGCCTACTTCAGCTTCTATAGTGATAGTATCATATTCTTATGGTTCCAATTATCATCATACATCTATGATCCATGTGGTCCCTGTTCCTAAATCTTTGTCACACGTCAATTTTTTCTTGGAGATCATTGGGCATTCTAAGAAGACATTATGGGCATCATCTACGTCTTTAGATCTTGTGCATAATTCAGAGACCTTTATACTTCTTTTTGTATGTTCCTATCAGGAATGGGAAGATTATTTGCACACTTTTGTAGTTCATCTTCTTCCTAACTGGAGAAATGTGGTTCAACGTTCATGGATTCTCTTCAACATACTTCATCGAGCATCTATGTGTGCTACAACATATCTTAAGGGGGGATTCCAAGTCTCTCTCTTTCTCTCCTATGAGGGTAATATCTCTTGTTCTTTTGTGATAGAAGTAGTTCTTGGGGGGTCTTGAGTCCTATCTTTCTTCTTCTTTCACTTGTACATTTCTTTTTTCTCTCTTTATGGAGGATAGTTTTTCCCACTGGGTTTTCTATCTTACTCCATTTTTTATAGAGATTTCTTTGTACATGGGTACCTCATCAGGCTAGTAGCTAGGACCCATTTCTACATACCCACCTAAGCTATGCTTAAGGGGGTGTGTTAGTGTATTATACTCTAGTTAGGCTAACTTAAGCCTAGTTAGGTGTTGGAGTTGACCCTTGACTCATTCCCCATGAGGTGTCAAGGTTTTTTAGGTGACTTGAGTGGTGTCCAATCCCTCTCGAAACCTCTCCCTTTCATAGAGGAGAGAAAATCGCCACCACTGCAAGATGAGGAGTCATCTCCTCAATCCATGGCATGTGCAACTCACCACCATTGCAGGATGAGGATTCCTCTCCTCAATCCATGGCATGTGATTTCCTATTCTTGTGGCATGATTTTTCTCATCCTCATCCTTTATAATGAGGGTTTGAGCTTATTGTTCATACTCAGCTAAATACAATCTTATGCATTGTTCATGTGCTTGTTTCTCATCTCCTAGATCTTCCTAATTCTAATACAACACTTAGACCAAATCAAACGAGAGTAGGGTGCATCTTAGAGCTCAATCAAGGAGGGTCATCAAAGGTATACTTTGTGTTATGCCTTTTGTGCTTATTTGATTTATGTTTTTATGCTTTTGATGATAAATTAACCCCCTCTATAGTGTGTTTAACTTTTAATTTTTTATTATGGGTTCACTTTGAACATTAATAAAATAAATTATATATTGATTAAAAAATAACAAAATAATTAGGCATAAATTATGTGATATTAGCTAATTTTCCATTGAATTAATTTTTGAGATACTTTTAAAAATTCAACATTTTAGGGGGAGAGCACCAAATGCTATGTTATATTTTTCTAACAAAAATAAGAGCACTTTGTGTTAATTTCCCCCATTTTAAAATAAAATTGATACTTTAGAAACTAGATTTTGAGCACTACAAATCTTGTTCTTGTCACATTTTCAAATTTTGAGCGTGAATATCTTCAATTTCTCATCTAAGATCATTTTTATTGATTTCAAAAAAGTGACCACTTATGACCTCCTTTTGGTCCCCCATTTCCATGCACATATCCTTATCTATTAAGATTTTGTGGTTGGTCTAGGATTTTAGGATTCTAGAAATGCATTTACATTTAAAATAGAAAAAAATCAAAAAAAAAATGTGTATACTAGAGAGATGCCTACCTCAAGAATTTGTTAATTTTCTCTCATGAAGAGAGGATGTGGAATTAAGATGTTATTGAGGGTTCCAATTGCATATATTCATTCTACTTTCCTCTTCCAATCACTTTTTCATCATTGAAATGAAGTGAATGAGTAAACTAACTTGCATACAACAAAAAAAAGTTAATAAGTTCCTAAAAGGATATTTTTTCTAAACAAATGTCCACTAATAATAGAACTCCAAAGCTAATGGATATCCATTTCTAGCTTCACAATTTTAAACTAAAATAGATATTTATTATTTTAAATAGGATATCCATTTTTTTCTAAAATAGATATTTACCCCTTCTATAAAAAAAATCCCTATGGTTTTTCACCTAAAAGTGGACCCAACTCTTGTACTTATCCAAATATTTATCAAATGTCATCTTGGTATATTTTATTTTTGGGCCAATGAGGCCTTAAATATTTCATAGAACAAAATTCATGGAAAATAATCAAGTGGCATGTCATCGAGCTCACCAAGATCTTTGTAGTTTTTTATTTAGAAAATCCTCTTGGGTGAGTTGCACAAGCTTTAAATATTTAAACCAAACATTTTTTTCTTCTTATCAAGAAAAAACTCCCCATTAGTCTTATGAACTAGGTTATTGAAGCAACAAGAGGTTGGAAGAGAAAGTAGAAAATTATCTAGCTAAGAAGAGAGAACATTAGCGAGAAGTGGAGTTATATTTTTTTATTAGTAGTTGAAACTTGAGGCCTAATAGTTTTGGGCTAGGACCAATACTTTTGGCTCAGAGATTAAAAAAATTCTATGACAACTATGATGGTCCATTCATCCTCTTTTTTGGAAGAACCATTAGGGGTGATCCCACAATATTGGTTTATAATTTTTTGTCAAACTAGACACTGAACTGATTTTTTCTAACTAAATATTCACTTTTGGGCACCTATAGCAGCTAAACCGTGAGGAATTTGAAGATGATGCAACCTAGTGATTTGTGAAATTTTTTTTGTAGATTCTAATTTATTTATTTTCAAAATTTTTGGAATTAGATTGCACTTTTTTTCCATCTCCTTCAAAAACTAGTTTTTTCAGTAAACACCATTTTTAAGGAGTGATGCTCACCGTATACAACATAAGTTTTTTTTCCATGAAAGATAAAATTCTATTTTTTTTTAATTTAGATTTGTAACTACAATATCTAGCACTTTAATTTGGTTTCATAGTGTTTTATTGAATATTTATTCTTTAATCAAGTTTCGAAGTCAAACCAATTACAATTCAAATATAGGCGGATTGTATACAACATAACTTTTTTTTATGTATCAAAATTCAATTTTTTTGTTGGATCAAGGACTTCAATATCTAGTGCACTGATATTTTTCAAATTTTTTTATAATCTTCTATTTTTCCACATTTGTAGATCAATAGAGAGCTTAATTTTTGGTGAAAAACCTACATTCACAAGAAATAAAAAATAAATATAATAATTAAATTAAATTTATTTAAAATTATACTTTTTGGGAAGCTTATAATAAGGACTATATACTTATGAAAAATAAATTTTAAATGAATTCATTTGATCCCCCAAAAGGTAAATCAAAAGTGGTTTTTTATCAGCATTTTGATAGGTGTAAAGGAGACTTCGTTATAGGTATGGTTTAAAACTAGTGGGGTTCTATCCAAGGGAGTTTGATCTAAGGTGGTTCAATCAAACCTTCTTCAATTGGAATCCTTTAAATGGAACTTTTCAAGGCTTAAATCATTATATTTTCTTAAAATATGTGATTTCAGCAAAAATCAAGATCTCCTGGAAATTGTAAACCAGTATTGTGGGATCACCCTTAGCAAGTTGAATAGGTTGAGGAATGGGGGATTAAGTAACTAGAGGATGAGCTTAAATTTTGTTCTCTAATGTTGAGATAATTACTAGGTGCCTTGCAAGTTAAAATCATCACCCTTTGGGTGAGACTTTGGTATTCTATCTAATTTTTTATAGACTCCTTGAAGTATTTATATAGGTCAGCCTTAATAAAAACCTTTTCCAAGGATGAGTAGTGAAAATTATCTTTTTCAACATGAATAACATACCCTAATAAGTCAATAATCTAATCTAAAAGGGAAAAAACAAGGGAAGATAAAGGAATCAACCCAAATAGGGACTCAAAGGAAATATCCCTTGAAGATAAAAAAAAGTATCAAGTCTATTAGAAGAAAGCAAGGAAGTGTGGATGCACTAGAGCCATGCTAAAAATGGCCATGACAAATGAAATTCAGCAAAGTAGAAAAAAAATCGGTAAGATTTTGGATGGGCTCCACATGGACCTCATGAGGGACCTAGGTAGAGTTACTCAACTCTTTACCATACTTTTAGAGAATTCTACCAACAAAATACTTGACAAGGATATAAGTTTCAAGCCATTTACATGCATTGTAAAAATCATGAGAAAGTATAACAACATCAAGCACATGGGGTTACCTTAATTCTCCTTGAATTCCTCTATTTTTTCAAATATTCTTCTTATTCTTGCTAATAAAATAAGTGTACATTTAATAGCTTTAAATATAATGACATAGTGATATATATCAAGAAAACATGTAGTTTGTTCATAATGACTAATAAAAAGAGAGAAACCTGAATCTTAAATTAATAATTTAAATTTTACTTAAAAATAAAAGAAAAGAACAAAACGCTAAAATAAAACACACACCAAAGAAAACCCTTTCATACTTAAATATTTATGAAAGATTTAATATCAATTAAATATACTCTATATAATCATTTTGGAATCTCATGCTTCATGAACTCTAAAGTACATTTGTTATGTCCCAAGTGTCTACTTGTGAGTGCTTATTTGTTTTATGTACATGGACTTTAGTGGGGATTTTGTCTTAAGAATATCTACTTTAAGGAAAGGACAAAACATACTAATTAGCCTGCTTAAATAAAACACAAACTACCAAACAATCCTTTCATGTTCATAAATCTCATGTAAGGAAGTTCAATTTTATCATAAGTGAGAAAATATTTTTATTTATTACTATTTTTTTCAAATTTGTGGTAGGAAAGATGAGTCATTAAAAATAATAGATGATTTATTAAAAATAATAGTTTTATTTTGATAATGGATTTTAAGTTTATAGAAATTATGAATACAATTGTAGAAAAACAAATATATTTAAGTATAGTTTTTATAAGTTTAAAGGTGTTTGAGATAAATTTTATTATGGTTTATATATGTAAGAAGGATATGAAAAAGAAATAGACATAGGGATCAATTTGGAAGATAATTGTTTAGAGTGGTAAGAAGATTCCTTTCAATTAGGTGAAATAATTTATTTTGAATATTTTTTAAAGATTTTTTTTGCATGATATAGAAAATAATTTTTAACTTACTTTTGATTATTCACAATAATCAAAAGAGACCCATTCATTAGTTCTTGATTATTTTTTAGAAATATTATTTTCTCCATCTCAATTAGCATTGGAAAGTTTTGATCTCTTATTCACTAGATGATATTATGCTAGTTTATCCATATGAATTATTTGAACATCATTAGATTATTGTGAAGGGTTCATTATGTATATCAAAATGAAATATTATTAAAAATTCCACAAATTTGTTTATTTTGTGACAAATGATCATATTCAAGGGAAAAAAAACGCAAAAAAGAATATGCATGAATGAACCTCAATTTGATCTTCAAATTTTAAATTGAATTTATTTTATATTATAATATAAATGGTAATTTTATTATAAATCTCATATATTATGACATGCTATATAATTGATTATTTTTTATATGTCTTTTTAAGGGTTTCTTTTCCATCTGTCAACCTTTCACTTTTAAGAAACACATTGCTTGGAATCCAAAGTGAAGCCATATTTTCATGAGTGACCATATTTGTAACTTAAAAAACAAGGAAAAAGCATGTTATAATCAATATAATGCCATAGATCATTTTCCATTTTTAAAGAAGCACAATTACTCAGAGAAGTTGCGGTTAGAAACAAGCCTAAGGTACAAACATAAGAGGCTTCATGGATAAGGATAGATTAAACCCATACTGGATCTTCCTAGTTACAATTAAAAGTGGTCTGAATTTTTTTTTAACTGTCCATCCTAATACCCATGTAAGCCCAAGCTCCGCACAAGGCACCAACAATAGGTCCAGCAATATACACCCAAAGATCTTCATAAATGCCAGCTATCAGTGCAGGCCCCAAAGATCTTGCTGGGTTCATGGAAGCTCTTGACAGTGGCCTGCATGGTTAACATAATCCCTTCATTAATGCTAATTAAATTTCAAATCAAAAGAGAAACAAAACAAAAACAATACAGCATTATCTTTGCTCATCGTTCTTGGATCTAGCTTCTAAACCACTCTGGATCTCCTCAGTTCATCCAGAGAGGTTTTGAATGTAAACCCACAATATTGGAAATTAAAAAAATAAAATACAATTAATTTCAGATATGTTAAAGATATCAAGTTTTCACAATTTATTATGTAGTTAAGTATAATTTCTTGATTTGATTTCTTATTCTTCAGCTCTCTTTCATTCTGATAATGGATCGCGTAGTGTGATTCGAAACGTTGATGAAAAATGACAACACAATCAAATCCAAAAATTATATTCAACTTCAAAGATATTCTTTGAAATCTGAAAGTTACATTGATTTGATACATACCCTCCAAATAAAACACAAAGCCCCACTGTTCCACCCATAGCAACCCCTATCATATGACCAGGCTGCACAAATGAATCATTACCATATTGATTAGTGAAATTTTGTGATAAGCATGAAGTAGCAGGGTTGATACTAGAGTTGGTTGTGACACTTACTGCTTAGGATCTGTGACCATTGCAGACAAAACAAACATGAGTATGAAGGTGAGCACGAATTCAAAAAAGAGTGATTCAATATCTTTCCCCTTAGAAACATTTACACTAACGTCAATGGATATGTTTGCAATTGTTGCTTTGAGTGCAGCTGCAGCCAGTGTAGCGCCAACTATCTGAGCTACTACATAAATGGGTAGCTGAAATTATCACAAGGATTATGAACCATTAGTACAGTATTTCATAGATCATGAACATATCTATCTTTTCAATGGAAAACATAAACAATTTCTGAGAAGAAAACTAGGAATTTTAGATATACAAAATACATTTAAATTTATGAAGAGGCTTATGGTTTAATTGTTGGAAATAAGTCACACCCAGACCGATGATGGCTGGTCAAAGAGGGGCCAATAGCTTAGTTGGTAGAGCACTCCAGCAGCAATGGAAGGTCCTAGGTTTGAGTCCTAGTTGGTCCAAATGAGCAGCAGCTCAACAAGTAGTATCAGAGCCAGGTTAGGAGCCCAAGCACCAGCAGTGTGGCTTAGGAGGGGCAGAGGCAGGGTGGGGGCGGTGTTGAAAATAAGCTACAACCCAGACCGACGATGAGCTGGCCAAAGAGGGGTCGTAGCTTGGTAGAGCACTCCAGCAGCAAATAGAAGTTCCTAGGTTCAGTCCTAGCTGATCCAAAAGAGCAGCAGCTCAACATTAATGATAACTAGTGGACTCTCTCACTATAACAAGGAATCTTGTGACTGACTCTAACATGTGGCCAGGTTGTGGTATAACAATTCCTGCAAATTTATTGAATGGACTGTACTGTGATCATGATTTGATCACTAGATCATTGTAATAAGGAAAGTTATTAAATTTGTAGTGCAATGACAATAGAATCACTTTCTTATTGTAAGCAGGCAGTCCATATCTGTAACTCTTAAATTTAAAGATCAGTTTAACCATATAGGATTTGGGTGCTCCTGATTTCAATTACCTCCTTGAAAGGAAGATTTCCAACAGTTGAGAAGGCAAGACTAACAGCAGGATTCATGTGAGCACCAAAGATATGTCCCACAGTATATAGCATTGCCATAACTGTGAGTCCAAAAACAGCAGCAACTCCAATATGAGTTAATACCTTGTCCCTTGCATCCACCATTATTCCCCCACACCCAGCTAACACTAAAATAAAAGTTGACAGAAGCTCTGCTGCAGTCTACACAGATTGCATCAACTTCATTAGATAACATCAAACAAGCATATATCCATACAAGATAATAAATCTGATTTGTATTTGAATGATAGAATATAAAGTGCAGAGATTTTTGGATTGCAACCGTGTGTAATCTTTTTTTGCATCAATATTTCGGATCATACTCCATGATCCATCATTAGGATGTTGAACAAAGAGAATAAAAACTGATGATGGATCATGGAATATGATCCAAAACATTTATGAAAAAAAGATTACACACAGTTACAATCCAAAAATTTCTGTACTTATTGGTCATGAACTGTGAAAACTTCATGCAATTAATTAACACATATATATAAACTGATTATGATACATTTTTATAGATTGATGGTTCTAGAAACATGTTCACTCTGACAGGATCCTTTTTGAAGCCATGGGGTCTTCAATGTCACGATTTCTTACATGGTGAGAGGCTTCATAAGTAGTTGAAACATAATCATGTTCATCAAGGCTATGAACCCTACTGTGACTATGAGAGGGAAATCCATTCCCATACACATGGTGTTTTTGCATTTCCATGGCGAAAATTCCTCTGAATTTTGGCTTAGATGATGATAGCAGAGAAGGCATTGCAGTTTACCTTCTTATAGGATGTTAAGACTTATGTTGATATTGATGTTTGAGTATTCTAATTGTTTTTGTCTATTCAGTTTTTTGTTTTTTCTTAAATTTGGAGAATTTGTTTTTAAGTTGAAGCCATAAGCTTGGCTTTAGATCAAGTAATGTAATTTTACTATTTGATTCAATAAATTGTCACT
>VDFB02057826.1:0-11613 GCA_007258455.2 Sequoia sempervirens
AGGAATACAAGGCCCTTCAATCACCCTATAGACCCGAAATATAGAATGGGGCTAGGCGAGCTAGTTTTTGGGTTCAACACTATGCCTCAGGAAGCTCTTTGCCTGAGGATGAAAGCATGGTCTCGGGATGACAGTGCAGCGCGTTGGCATCTCTCAAGTGTGTTGGCATCCATACAACCAACTTGGAATAAAGAGACAAGGTTGAACACTAGAAAATAGAATAATGTCCCAATTGACTACTTCTAAAGGGCCAAAACAACACTATGAAATAAACAAGATATGCTCTAATATGATAAATTAAATACATAAGAGTTAGGGTGGCAAGAATAATTTCACAAAGGAATTCGTTCACCAGCTAGCTCCTAGTAGCATGTCCACCTACACACAAAAAAGAGGAAAATTTGGTTGGGGCTGTTAAGGGGCTTGCCTTAGTCAAACCCCCGCTTTGGTGTTTCCACCTCCATGGACAACCAAGTTTGCAACAATGGAGAAAAAGTGTGATAAAGAAGGAAATGAAATGAAGAACACTAAAGCACTACAAAAATAGTAAATGTGCTTACTCAACCAAGTAATAAAGAAGAGGAGTGGGAAGCTTACCACCTCCACCAAGAGCACTCAAGGCTAATGGGCGAGAAAATGAGAGTACTTGAGCCTCTGCTACAATGGTGTTGTCCCACACTTGCTCTATTGAATTGATGGAGTGAAATTGTTGCTACTAGAATGCTTGAAGTTGAATTCTAGAAGGATACAAAGGGATTTTGAAGAAGTTGAAACGCATGTAGAAGGAGGGAATTTGAGGGAAAGATGAAGAAAACAGTCATATTCAAGTTGGTCGGTTGAAGAGGGCATTACAAGTTGACTACCAATGAGAAGTGTAACGCCTCTATAGGCTCCAACCACATGAATTTTCTAGGGACGTAAGCACGTTGTGCAAACATCTGTGTGCCGCGTGGGAATCCTCGACAAAAATTCCTCCACCGACACTCAAAATAGGTGCCAAGTGGAACCAAGGCAGCAAGCTTATGTGGAAATTAGTCTCTGAACTTGGTTTTCTAAAGTGGAGAAAGGAAAAAGGGGAATTTGCATAAGGGGTGCAAATTCACTCCTATACAAAAATGTTGTATGTAAGAAAAAAATAATGTTAATTAGGTCACACAACAATTAGATCATGGTGGCATTTATGAAATAATCTTGCCAATATTGTTTAATAGATCACATTGATATCTAATCAAAATAAAAACTCATACAAATAAGACATGCTCACATATATATATAGAAGATCATAAAGTTTATATACATGATCACCACGATAACAAAATGTGGTGTGATATAACATAGTACATCTAGGGAGGCCTATGGATACTAGACTCCTCAAGGCCTAGTGTGTTGAACAAGACAACTGAGAGGGGCGTGAATCAGTTGTTGCAAATTTTTCCTTTACAACATTCACCACTGATTAATTCAATTACCATTCACAAATCCTTTACTCTGCTAATATAATTAATCATTAAGTGAAAATGTAGAAACTGGAAGAAGCAAAAACCATACACACACAACAACACTAGATTTATGTGGAAAACACAATAAGGGAAAGATCACGGTGAGGATTAGCTCACAATATAGAGAATATCAAAATTGAATACAAAGGCTCACTGCTAGAGAAGGCTCACTACCAAAATAGGACTTACTGTCCAAATCAAGAGTCATTGTCCAACAAGGGTTAACCACTCGGATGGATCACTGCCACACAGATACAAAGAAGATAGAAGAGATTTGTTATAGAGAGAAGAAAATCTCAATGCAATAGGAATTTCCACCACAATTCACTCACACACTTACAAACAAGCTTGAATGATAGAGTATACCTTCAGCTCACTGCATCCAAAAACTCGCCACTAAGATTTCACATTGATATGCTTAGCCACACACTCTATTTCACATCTGTCTCACATCTATCTTGCTTCTTTTCTTTGTACATATCTCACCAACATCTCATACTGTATTTATACTATCTTCAACTTTCAAACATATCCAAAGTTGGCCACACACACCATTTGTATTTACAAATTCAAATTAGGTCGGCACCAAAAGATTCTAAGGTGGAATTTAGAATGAGGGCAACCCAAAAACATGCTTAATGAGGACCTAAGTCCCAACACACTTCATGAACTTCACAAGTAGTGTTTAACACAAGGTCGGTCAAACTAGTGTAAAACACATAGAACAATTAAGCACACACAACCTTAGCACGATCCAATCTTTCCATACAACAAAATTATCTTTTGCATAATCATATTAGTTTATCTCTAGAACCTCAAGACATAAAACTCAAACAAGAAGAAATTTGAAGCAACTACATTTCTCCCAAACCTCAACTAGAGACATTGAAAACATAGTTCACAATTGGTGAACATAACTCGCACTGTACAATGATCCAGAAACCAAAAATATGGATATAGCAACTTTTCAAAACCATGATTAACATATCTGAACCACATAAACATAGGAGCAAATCCCAAAGCAAAACTCGAAGCAAACACATAATACCTGCAAAATTTCTTCATTACAATTTTCTTAATATCCTCGACATACACAACCAATAACTTGCATCCATGACATCAATGACAACATCAAATAGTTGATAACTAGTTAACCAGTTGGCATCAATGACAAAACTTTCATTCTTGCAACAATCTCCCCCTTTGTCATTGATGGCAACACATGATGTGAAAAACCATCAAAGACAACACAATAGCTCTTAACACACTTTCCCATGATTTTAATTTCTCTCCCTTAGTAAATAAGGTTTTTTCACATGATACTTTCTCCCCCTTTATCATCAATGGAAAAGGAAAAATATATTTTCACTGATTTCCCCTTTGACATAACCATTACCAGTACTGAATAATATTTCAATGACAACACACGATACTACCTGCTCCCCCTGAGAGGTAGCCACCAAACATCATTCTAGAAGAAAGATAGATCCATAGACCCACCAGACTGATGCATCTCCATATGCATCTAGTTCAAGAAAGGAGGGGAAATAACCCCTAACTTCTCCTAGAGATAGTCAAAAGTATCTTTAGGAAGAGCCTTTGTAAATATATCAGCAATCTGATCCTTTGTAGGTATATACTCAAGCTTTACTTCATTCTCCACAACCTTCTCTCTCAAAAAGTGATACTTGATAGATATATGCTTTTTCCTTGAGTGCATCACTGGATTCTTTGAAATGTTAATTGCACTTGTATTATTACAGAAGATAGAAATGGGATCATCATACACTACTTTGATATCTTTCAATGTCTGTTTCATCCATAAAACTTGTGTACAATAAAAAGTTGTAGCAATATACTTAGCTTCAATAGTAGATAAGGAAACTAAATCTTTCTTTTTACTCAACCATGACACCAATCTACAACCAAGAAAGAATGCACCACCACTTGTACTTTTTCTTTCATCAACACAACCTGCCTAATCTGCATTTGTATATGCACTAAGTGTTATGTCAATATCCTTAGGATACCACAAGCCATATTTTAGAGTGTCATTCAAATATCTAAATATCCTCTTATCAACAACAACATGTGTTTCTTTAGGATCTTCTTGAAATCTAGCCACAAGAAAAACTACATGCATGATATCTAGTCTACTAGCAGTTAAACAAAAGTCCTTTAATCATAGATCTGTATTTTCTCTAATTAGCCTTAGGTGAAATATCATCTTTGCTCAATTTGAAACTAGTCACCATAGGAGTGCATACCGGTTTGGAACTATCCATTCCAAAATTCTTCAAAATCTCTCTTATATATTTTGACTATGAAACAAAAATCCCTTTTTTTGTTTGATTGATTTGCATCCCAAGAAAGAAATTCATCTCATCAAACATAGAAATCTCAAAATCTTTTTACATTTCTTCAACAAAATTTTTCACATTGTTTCATTTCCTCCTAAGATAATGTCATCAACATATACAACTACAATCAAGATCTTGCCATTTTCAAATTTGAAGTATAAATTACTATCTACCATACCTTTATTGAAGCCTTGTTGAATCATATATCTATCCAACCTTGCATACCAAGTTCTAGGAGCTTACTTTAATCCATATAAAGCTTTCTTCAATTTTCAGACCATATCCAGTTGATCTGACAACTAAAATCCTTCTGGTTGTTCTATGTACACTTCTTCCAACTCACCATTAAAAAATGTAGACTTTACATCCATCTAATAAACTTTAAAATCTTTCTGAGTAGAAAATGCTAAAAAAATTCTAATAGTTTCCATCCTAGCCACTGGAGCAAAAGTTTCCTAAAAATATTTACTTTCTACTTGTGAGTAGCCTTTACACACAAGCCTTGCCTTATTTTTGACCACTTCTCCATTCTCATTCAACTTGTTTATGAATAGCCACTTTGATCCAATTATATTTTTGTCTATCGGTCTAGGGACCAATTCCCAAGTTTGATTCTTCTCAATCTACATAAGTTCTTCTTTCATAGCTTTAATCCAATTTTCATCATTACGTGCTTCACTCACTGTCTTCTATTCCACTTCAAAAAGTAGACAGATTTATCTCACTAGCAGTAGTAGCTCTACTTCTTGTCAAAACTCCTTTCCTTTTGTCTCCAATGATCTGATCTTTAAAATGAATCTTTTGTACATATTTAGGTGTCTTTGGGGACACCACTGGAGCTTCCTTTTCTTCATTCTACTTTTCATGTTCTTCAACAATTTCTTCAACCTCTATTTTATCAGGTTCATTTGATACATATCCATCCACTTCAATTGAATTCTTTAATGCTTCATCCACCTTGACATTTGTGCTCTCTACAATCTTTTTCAGCCTTTTATTGAAACATCTATAAGCTTTTCTTTTAGTAGAGTATCCAAGAAAGATACCTTTATCACATCTAACATCAAACTTTGCTGAATTTTCTTCATCTCTTATAATATAACATTTCCTTCCAAATACCTTGAAATACTTGACCATAGGAATTCTTCTACACCATATCTCATAAGGGATCTTTGTACTATTACCCTTTGCTTGGACTCAATTGAAAACATAAAAAATAGTATGAATAGTTTCTCTCTAGTAAACTTTTGATAGACCTGCCTTAGTAATTATTGATCTAGCAGCTTCCTAAATTGTTTTGTTTTTCCTTTCAACAACTCCATTCTACTAAGGAGTTCTAGGAGAAAATAATTGTCTTTTTATTCCATGAACTTTACAAAACATGTTAAACTCATTCTAGGTGATTCACCACCTTTGTCGGACCTTAAACATTTTATTCTCAAGTTTTCTCCATTTTCAACTATAGCCTTAAATGCCTTGAATCTTTCTAATGCATCATATTTCTCTCTAATAAAAGTAACCCATGTTTATCTAGAGTAATCATCAATCAAAAGCATAAAGTACATGTCACCTTGTAGACTTATCACTCTTGTAGGGCCACAAAGATCTATGTGAATCAAATCTAGTAGTCCAGTAGTAGATTGTTCCTTTGACCTGAAGTTTCTAGCTTGCTTTCCAAACTAAAAATTCTTGCAAATAACATTAATAGGCTTTGTAATCCTCAGTAGATCTCTTATAGCTTGTACTACATTGATTCTTTCCAAGTTATCAAAATTCATATGACACATCCTCCGGTGGCATAACCAATTGTCATTAATCTGAGTCATAAAGCAATGTCCATTAGCACCCTTAAGTTGATAAATGTTTTCTTCAAACTTCTTACTAGCAACAATCACTATTCTGAATCCTTTCCTGATTTCACATCTTTCATCCTCAAATACAAGATTATATCCTTTACTACACATCTATCCAACACTTAAAATATTGTGCCTTAATCCCTTAACATAGTAGACATCATCAGTATTATGCTTGCCATCAAAACTGACTAAACCTATCCACAAATCTTAGCACTAGTATCATCTCCAAAATTTAACTAAGCCGCCATCATAATTTTCAAGTTTAACAAACTTACTCTTATCACTAGTCATGTGATATGAACAACCACTGTAACAACCCAATAGTTCTTTTCTTGTTTAGCATTAAGATCAGAAATCACCGTGCCATCAATCTTTTTCAGAGCATTTTCCTTCACCTGTCTTTCAATTATATTAGTAGAAGTAGATTCATCTTTTATAGCCAAAAAGAAAATTCATTGTCATCAAAATCTCCATAATTAGATTCTTCATTAGAAATACCGGCATCTTCATTCACATAATATTCTCTGTTGATTTTCTTACCTTTGTTTTCTTTGCTTAACCTATGTTTATTCTTCTTAGCTCTTTCTGGACATCTCGAAGCATAATGACCAATTCCTCCACAACTAAATAATTTAAAAGGTAACTTACCTTCATACTTACCAGAGCCCTTTCTCATCCTTCTTACAAAGTTAGCTTCCACTTCATCGAGGTTTTCTTCATCTGGATCTTCACTACATGTAGCCTTAAAAGCAGTTTCTGATTTGGATCCATTTCTTAATTTTGGTTTTCTCATTTCAAAATATGTTAGAGTACCCAACAACTCATCTTTAGTATATGTAGACATGCAAATAATCTTAATCAATATCATGCATCTAATTCCATTTCCTCTATTAATCAGATAAAGTAATTTATTAGATTAATTCACTAATCATGTTTAATTAAATAAATCAATTTGTTTAATTAAAATCCTCAAAATCGTCTTATTAATTAAATAAATCAATTTGTTTAATTAAAATCCTCAAAATCCTCTTATTAATTAAATAAATCAATTTGTTTAATTAAAATCCTCAAAATCCTCTTATTAATTAAATAAATCAATTTGTTTAATTAATACCCAAAGTCCTCTTATTTGATTAAATAAATCAAATGATTTAAATCAAATTCACTAGCCCACTCAAATTTAATTAAATTTTAAATTAATTAACTTTAATCCTCATTACCCATTCTCTAGCTTTTGACTCAACCTCAGTCAAACTCAACCCCAGACTAACCCACCCACTTGCACATGAAAATCAAATTTTCTAATTAACTAATTATCTTATTTTCCCTCTCAAAAGCACATTATAGGGAATATTCCTTCATTGACTCCCTTTATTTGACTTCCTCATTCAAACAATTTCTCCCCCCAAAACAATTCAAGCACATGCATTTCATGCCTCTCAAACATGCATTTGGTGCCTCTTACAAACACATACAAAGTGTGATCAATCCTTACCCATTAGCATTGAGAAAAATGTCTCAATGCCATTGGTCCTTCTTAATCCCACATTCTTCCTATTCTTCAATTCTTCAAACCTCTAACCTATAAATAGAGGCCTTCTCTACTTGAAATCTATCCAAAGTTTTATGCATTTTCACTATACACACATTTGTCTTCATATCTTGCATCTTGCTCATCATTTTGAAAGCTTATCAAGGGTTGGGAAAGGGCTAATTTCCACATCAAAGTAGCACCAATCCACTATGAGATAGAGTTTGCTTCATGTTTTCATATGCTTTTGTTTAGTTTCATTGTTTCCTTGGTTGCATATTTAACATGATTGAGTATTTCATAGAGATGTTTAATTTGTTGTGCTTTAATTAACTAACCATGCCAATACATGTAAAGTTTTGAGCATTTGTAGATTATTACATCTACATAATAGTGCTAGAAGGAGGGCCTCCATTTTCAACCTATCATCCTTATTTTGTTAACTTGCAGTGCTTAATGACATTGCAAAGGTTTTCTATAATAAAGTGATTATGAAACTTCTTAAGTAGTACACTATAATGGAATGATAGCACATTAGGAAGAAAAAATATTTTATCAGATAATAGAAATTGCAAAAAATTTGTGTAGTTTGAAGATCTTTCGCTTCTTTCCACATTAAGCAGTAAAAATGGATGGTAGGAAGTTTAAAATCCTGCATCGTCGGTATTAAAATCTTCTTTCCATTTCATTAGGTGAAACACATTGGTTGAAAAGATATTCGATCCAACTGCATTTTATCATGTTCTAGCAAATTATAGTGTGATTTCCTAGTCTTACGATAAAAATCTCAATCTCATGTCAATGTGTGTAGGAGGATGACCATTGCCCGCTCAAGACCTCCATTGTTATTGCTCACAAAGGCAGCCTCGAGGTGCTCTTCAAACTGATCTTTTACTTCTCCAAACAGAAGATTAATTTATGAAGAATGCCACTATGTTCATCCCCAAGCATTGAAATCTGAGGCGGTATAAGATTCAGATGAAATCCACATCCTCATAACTGATGAAATTGCAAGCAATTTGAAATGGAAGAGTGTAAGGGAATGATAATTTTGTGGTAGGATGCATGTTATCACTTCAAAGACCACTGGCCTAATTCTCGACAGATCTGAGGACAACCATCGCTTGCTCAAAACCTCAATCATCATTTCTCACGAAGGCAGCCTCGAGGCGCTATTCAAACTGATCTCTGCCTTCTCCACATAGAAGATTAATTTTGCTACTCAAATATTCAATTTTCAATGGGCAAGTCGAGTTTAGAGTTGGGATTTTATTTTTTATGTTTTCCAGATTTGTAATTTAATGCACTTTCCATCTAGTTCAATGATTCTAATTTTGAAGTCGATACCAATAGTGGTTATAGAACTTGTGGTAAAGGAGTCATTTGAAAACCTAAGAAGGAGACAATTTTTTCCAACACCACTATCGCCAATGAGCAGAAGCTTTATGAGATGATCATAATTAGACTAACCCCTCGCCCCTGTGGCATCCATTCTAATGCCCTTGCTCTTCTTTTACCTGCAGATGGGCTTGAGATCCTTCTTAAAACTAGGTGAATCTATATTTAAGGGAGTTGAAAGAGTCCCTGGTTTGAGCAACAGAGTGATTTGGACAAAGCCAGAGCATAGTAGGTGCCAAATCACAGGAGCAAAGTGTGGATAGATGGTAAAATCCTCTTGAAATTGGTTGGAATTTGTTTGCACACCTACCAATTGCATTAGCTTGAAAGTTTATAATTGCATCTCAAGTGTTGTCACTATTTTTAAATAGAAGTTTTAATACCTTATATCTTCCACTCCGTTCTTTGCCCATATTCAACGATTGAATTCTTGTTTGCTCTTTTAAGAAGGTACTGTCGATCTGGTTCTCTTTAATTTAGTCATGGTATGTTGTTTTTGATAGAATTTTTGTGTGAGATGTACAATCATTTTTTGGAAAAGATTTTGATATAAAATGTCATAATTCTGAGCACTAAAAAAAATCATAGAACATGTCGTGTATCTCTGTTCACTTTGTCCATATTGCATTATATCTTTGAAGTTTGGAATAAAGTGCATATCTTTCTTTTGAGTTGGGATTGACTTGATAAAGTACACCATATCTATCTCACTAATGCAAAGGCATCCCTCTTTATTAGATATTTTTTTGGAAGTATATATCTTTTTCCTTTACTCTTTTTTCCTATGACTTGCAGGATATCAAAGAATGTGGAATCTTTGCATTATTTACATTTCAACAAACCTTGCCATGATGTTGTTGGGGATAAGTTTTTTTCAAAAGCACAAGTGTGCATTTTTCTAAAATGCACTCTATCTACTAACTTTATCTACCTACATTCAATTGGAAAATAAAGAGAACAACAAAGGTTTTGTTTGGTGTCCTCCATGAGTGAGATGATTTTAAGTTGCACTTAGCTTTGCTAATAAAGTCAATCATAGCAACCTTGCACGCCTTTCTGCAACACTCTTGGGGAATTCACTTTTTGGACTGGCAACAATAGTTTTCTTAATCAATATTTTGTATGGTGTATTTTGATCTTAACTCGATAGTAGTGATTTTGAAGAAAATCTAATTTTTGTTTCTTTTTTGCAAACTTTGCATGATGAGGTTTTGCATCAAGAAACAATGATGGTCTTTTTTCACATGAGAATCAAATAGCAAGATTTGAGTTGGAAGTGAACTTGAACTTAACAAAAAACATTTTTAAATGCTTATTGTAATAGCTTGAAGCATCCATTTTCCGCTTTCATCTTTTGTTTTAGGCCAACTCACTTCAGTTGTGGGTTTAAAATTAACCATTGATTTGATTTCTTCAAGTTGGTTAAAATTGAACTTAGACACTTACTAGCTTTTCAATTTGGTCTAAAATTGAACAAAACAACTTCAAACACTTGATTTGGTGCGATAAAAAGAACGCATTAATGCTTTTGAAGTCTAAAATGAACATGTGTCTTTATTGTTTTGTAATCTTTTTTACAAACTAATATCATTTAAAAGGTGTATGCACTTCTCTTGCGCTTAATGGCGATCTTGAGAATCAAAAGTCTTTTGGTGATATTAGGTTGTCTAAAAGATTGCCTCCACACTTCAATTTGGACTTTTAAAAATTGAACAAATCTTGCTAGTGTGAGTGAATACATTGCATGTGTTCTCTCTTTGTTCACGCAAACAAATATTGATCGAACTACAAATGTGCTTACTTGCTTTTGTTTATCTTTAGAGGGCCTGCCTTGGTGGGAAAAAGTACTCATCCCAAGGGAATGATCCAAGCGGTAATGAGTATAAGCTAGGCTCTTCCAAACCACTATACAAATTTGTGGTTGCAAGGAAAGTTTGCAATCAACTTAGTGACGCATGATAGCTCTCCCCCAGTATCTTTATGATGCGTAAAGCCCTTGTTCTAAGGGTTGGGAGACCTCTTGAGGGAGTTTATCATTGTGTCCTTTGAACTAGATGCACTTATTACGAACCATTGTGTAGTAGCCAAAAATCCCAATATTTGTTGGCGTCAGGAGGTTGGACCTTTAGAGCCATCCCACATACTTGCAATTCTTTGTAGAGATGAAAAGTTTTTCATGGGAGATTCATGAGAACTGAAGCTTGGATGACTTGCAAAAGTGAGTGTCGTGGAGGGGAGCCAGTGTGGTCAAGCTTCTAGTCATCCGCTCTAAATAAGTGCAACTAGATTTATCTAAGTGGGAAATTCAACAAATATTTTCTTTTCCATCCTAGGATTGTGCAATTTTGAGTCAGTTAAACAAATTGTTTGGATCCAAAATCTTGAAAACAAACATTCAACAAGGACATCAAATTTCAAACCTTTAGGAGGAGCAAATACCTTGAACAATCTAAGTGCTACTACTTGTCCCTGGGGATTTCATCCTTAGAGGCTTCTAAGTATTTGGGTTTATATCTCAATTTTCTCTCTAAAGTCAACATTAGGGAACTATTGCCTTGATTTTATCGATTTCCACATAATGGACTTTGTGGGATGAAAAGAAATTGGGACATTAGACATTTAGTTTGAAAAGCTAAAGCAAGAAAGTGTTTGTGGTAAAAAGGACTCATTAAGCAAAGATAAGAAACAATTGGAACCCACACATGTGCTTTTTCAAATGATTTCTCAAAAGATAAAAATTCGAAAACCAAAGTCCAAAGGTCTTAGTCCAAGAGCTCTCAAGAAATGTCTTTCAACACTTTACGCATTTAGAGAGAGATTGGTCTTCAATTTTTACAAACATGCATCAAAGAACAATCCCAATTTGTATTCATTTTACTATTGTCAAAATCCAAGTCTTTTTCAAAGGTTTGAGTTTCTCACATAGGAAGTATAGCATGTTCTTCAATACCGAGGTCTTGTAAACAAAA
>VDFB02057827.1:0-18751 GCA_007258455.2 Sequoia sempervirens
AAATCATTTTCATCATTTGTAATCCTAAACAAACCTAACAAGAACTAGCAAATTCATTGAGAAAAATTGGGCATCCTAAGAGCAGTCAAGAGCAGAATTATCAAGATTGTTACAATATTTACTTCAATCAAGCATCATGCCAATCATATATCATGCTTTTATGTAAGTTTGTTCATATTTTTTGTTCATTTTTTGTGAGTACTAACACTTGCAGGGCTTCAAATCAAGAAAAAAACTTCTCCTTGAAGGTGATGAGTACATGACTTCAGACCATCAAGGAATGTAGATCTAAGTGGTGAGTTGCAGTAATCTATCAATTTATCACTTGTTATCATTTAGCCTTTTCGGACTGAGGATAAGCTCTCTTTTTACATAATCATAGTCATTGTGGAGGTAGAAATACCAAAATGGGGTTTGACTTAGGAAAACCTCTATAAGTACAACCCTTCATCCTCTTTCATGTGTGCAGGTTCTCAAATCTAAAAAAATTTGGAGGAAGATTGAAGACTAATTTCTCATTCATGCAATCAATCCTTATAAGTTATCAAGTCAAGGAAAGTGAATTTTACCAACATCAAATGAAGTTCCAACAATGACCTTGAGAGACGACTTGCATATCAAGAGCAACATGAGTATGAAGTCAAATCTTAAATATCTAAGGAAGCTAGTCTATGGTGCCCCACACCCCTATCTAGCCATTTCAACACCAAATTCATATGTTAGGCTCTTATGTGTCTACCCTTTTCTTTTTTGGCATCTATTTTGTCTTTTTGTTTTGCATTTCTTAGAAATCATCTTAGTTTGTTGTATTTTCATTAGTAACCTAGGAACAACATTGCATCATATAATTCATTCAATTAATCACATCCACATCATCCACATAGCATCACACAAAAAGGATTAAAACCTTGATCCACCATTCTACCTCTTCCATTGAGGTTTATATCCAACTGGATATTGAGATCACTTTTAATCTTTAATGTCCCTAATTGGAAGAAGTGTGATTTAAGACCTAGATCCCTTTTTCCAATCAAACAACATCAACACTAACATCCATTTGAATAGCTAAAAATGGGTCACTATAAGATTTGACATCATCTTAGGATGTATGAGATAACAAACATGAAATATAAAATATTGATCATCATGCATCGCATCATCATGTATGAGAGGGGATATGTTGTCTAAAAAGCATGACTCAATGGATGTAAGATTATTGAATGATATGTGAAGGAATGTCATCATGAGGTGCAACAATATCATGAGTAGGTGAATCAAGTGTATCCTCATCACATAATATATCATCATAGCAATGAAGGGTTTCTAATAGGTATATCATGAGTATCCTTCACAATATATATATTGTGAGTTAAATCATATGCAAGAAAGGTTCTCAAAATAAATGTATCATTAGAATTCAACATACTACATATCCAAAATGGAAGGAAAAGAAATAATCAAACCCTAAACGGAAGAGAAGGTGCATATGTGATGGTGTAATACCTTCATAGATAATGTTCAAAGGATATGTGCATGACAATGAGGGCCAAAAAGTGGGCAAACATGATTTTTAAGGCTCATTACAATCATGCTTTTAAAGGATGATTGAACCTTAATGTGTATGTGTTATGACTAAGTATTTCATGGTGAATACCAAGCCATAAAATGCACACATGATTATAAATTATAAAGTCTTATTGGTAGTTTTGGATATTTTTATTTGTGTATAATGTGTGCATGTTACATAACATGCCTATGTTATAACATGTGCACACAATGCACATTATAATTAAAACTATGAAAAATTTTCCTATTAGGAGCTTGTAATTCTTGGCTTGTAGGTTAGACATACATATTGGGCTCCCAAATTCATATTTTGCACATAAAATAGCATGTTCAAACTTCCTCCTTGTTAGGTTTACACATTTTAGAACAAAATTTCACAAAACTACCATCAAAATGTCAATCCACTTCTTAGATTTCTAACCATACGATTTTTTCCATAGTTTAAATATATTAAGGTATTTATTTTTATATATATTTAGTGATGCCTTAATAAGCCTCAAATATATGCATGCAATAGTTTTTGCATATTTATTGATCTATTTATTTATGAATTGTTTTGTGTTTTATTTCTACACATTGAAAAAATGATTACTCTTGTGAAAGTTAGGTGAGATGCAAGCTCACTAATTATTTTATTAGGATATATTCACCTATAAAAAATTCATAAATAATAACTACAAGAAAAATGTAAAAATATATATAATTTGTACAACATACTCTTAGCTATCTTTCCATTAATTAGTTTTAAAAATAATTTAATGAAACAAAAAAATTGGGGAGGAATACACTAGATGGTATGTTATATTCTAATGATAAAAGCATGGTCAATTTTGTGTGATCAAGATTTAACCCTTTTAATATCATCACATTTTTAAAAATCCTTAGTAATTTAGAAACTAGATTCAAAGCATGTTGTATTTCTATTTCTTATCACACCTTCAAATTTTTAGTGTACACATCTCAAATTACTTGTTAAAGTTTGGATTTAATTGATTTTAAGAAAAATGTGCTCACTTTTGACCCCTCTTGGTGCCCCATTCCATGTACTTACCAACAACCCCCTTTGTATGATAAAATATCATGAGTAAATTACAATAGAAGGTTGCATGTTATAAATTGTACAAACATGTCAAAATTGGTGAGGGGGGCATGAATAAATACCAGGGATAGAAGGCCATGAGAATCCATGATGTAAAAATAAGGATCTATCCAACTATGAGAAATGTAGGTTCATAAAACTATATAGTAAAGGCTGAAAAACCCTAATAGATGTAGGTAAAAGGTATAATATCTTGTGTATACTAAAAAAAAGTTCTAAACTAGATCTAAAACAAGGGTAAAATATAAACCCTAAAGCCAATGCAAGAGTAAGTAGGGTGGCTAAAAGATATGATAAGTGAATAAGCACACCAATCTCGTAATAGTGATAAGAAACTCTAGGGGGAAACATTGTCATGTAAGATCAGACAAATTCAAAAAATGTAAAGGAAGATAAATGTTCCCTAAGCCTAATCTAGCCCAATTCAATAAAACACTTACACAAGCATAAATTCAACTAAATTAATTTATTGATAACCATGATAATTCTCTAGGCTAGAATATATTTTTAAATAAATGCTAAATAATATAAATCAAATGTAAATGAGAGATGTACTTAGTTAGATGACCAAAGAACGAATGCTCTCAACATAGATTATGGAATCCAATTAGTCATAATCACAACAAAGTGTGCTCTCAACCTATATCTTGCCTCAAGATTAAAAAATTTTGTGTGTACTATGAAAGGTCAAGTTTACATATCAAGGTTAGATCCACACTCGTGGAAATGATATGGTATTCTATGTATCTCTACTTTGTATTTCCCCTTATTGAGCTTTACTCACTCTACCTTTTTCATAGATCTAAATATTTGATGAAATTTAAAAATATATTTGAAGAGTTGTCATTATGTGTCACAAGGGAACCTATTCACCTAGGTCAACTTCTATAAATGTGTGTAATAGATCGAATAAAATGAACCTTAACTATATAGGTGCTCTAGAGTGGTGTGATGCAAAATTAGGTTCTTTTTATTACACAAAATCATAATGTTCCCAACATGCTCCTTTATAAATGTGAATGATATTCAATGTTAGTCAATGATGTTGATGAGTCCAATCGAGTGCCTTTAAATACAAGCACATACCAATAAACCATGCAAGTGTGTGTTAAGTTGGCCCTTGGTGTAAAAGGAATAGGTGGGAATTGGTCAATATTTTAATTTTAATTTTTCAGGGTCAATTCAATAGCCAAGGGTTGACTAAAAGCAGTTGGGGATATAATAAATGTATAGAATTAAATGCTTCTCAAAATAAAATAATATTACTTGTTTAGAAATATTATGGTAGATGATCTAATATGATTTGTTAGCCATGCAAGAATGTTAGTGATGATCAAATGAATGCTTTAGAATCAATAAGTGTTACGTTTATCATCTTCGATCACTTTTATGACTACCAAATCAATCTCACAGATGTAGATCTAACATTTGTCTCATGGGTCTAATTTGAGATCATGGATCCAATCTCTACAAGCTTTCAAAACATAGCTTTCAGCTCACATTGATGTCCTTAGTCTACTTTGTTTGTTAGTATTTGTTGATCTGTATTTGAAAGGGACAATCACAACCATTGAATCAAACCATACAAAAATACAACTTAACAATCAATTTAAAGATCAAAGAATACAATACAAATCTTTTAATAATATATATAAATAAGAAATCTAACATTAATAATAGAATTTAAGTGATGGCAATAGTCTCCAAATAGAATTGTGTGCAATCAAACAAAGTTAACCTAACTATGTGATTGTTTTTAGCAAAGTACAATGTGGAAAGAAGGGGTAAAGACCTAATTCCATCCCTAACCCGTATAGAACGGTAGTTGAAAAGGCGGGCCCACCTAAATGTCAGGAAACAAACAGAAAAATGCTTTGACTAATATTGTATTCCGATGATAACTCCTTAATGTTCGTGCTATTTCTGACTTCCACATGTTCACGTGGATTAATTCACTTCGAAATTTAAGGCACTAATTTACGTATTAATAACGCACGTTACGACACTTTTTTTCTTTGGTATTCGCTTTACTAATTTGGGAAACGTAACCAAAGTCATAAAGAGTTAGCATGTTTATTTCTAGTTGGATGATAATTGGGGGGTTTTATAATTGAAGAATGAATATTCTTGAAATTTGATGTCATAGTTCTAGAAAAATGTGTTCTTAGTCTATATTTTATTTCAAGATGGGAAAAGAGCCTCTATATTGTGAGAAATTGAATTTATGGATCACAATTAGATATATGTTATGCAATGTATGTTCGTAATGACATAATGAAAGGCCTAATGACATAATGTATCCATGACATTATGAAAGGGGTCTAATAGAAAGGGACATAATGAAAGGGGCCTAACTTTGTAATAAATGTTCAATGTCATGGATATGCAATTTCACCATTACATTTTTCTCTCACTTTGAAGTGCATTTGGATCCTAAAATATCATTTATCTCAAAGTATGTAGCACTCACAAACATGCATGTAAAGTAGATATTCAACCATAAAAGGATATCATGTGGGTTCATATAAAAGTAACGGGCCCCACAAAGTATAATTATGTAAGTTCATCCTTTGGCATGTGCTCTCCATGGGAACATACAAAACAAAGGACAAGTAGCTTTTGTAACATGAGTAGAAATAAGAACAAGTGTAATTTGAATTTCACTATCAATGATCAAAGAGTGAAGAAGAAATAAGGTTAGATAAATTCTATATGTACTAAAAGTGTTAATGATTTTCCCTAAGTCCGGTGTTCAATGGGCATGTCACATACTAAATATGAATATATGTTAGTAGCTATATTTTTTGTAAACTTAGCATGAGAGTGCTAGTGATAGAATATTTCCACTATAATTAGTTACATCCATGAGATATAAGGAATTGTAGGAGAGGAGGGGAATACATGAAATGCAAATGTAAGATAAGCATGTGTGCATGTAAATCATATAAAGTAATGATTATAAATGAATGCACATTATGTGAGAAGCAAGTAAGACATATCAAGTGATAATAGCACACTAAGCACATTGGTTGGGAATGATGTTGAGGAATGAATTTATCCTCAACTAGGCAAGTAAGAGTGGTGATGTTGACCTCAATGGCCAAGAACATGCATGTAAGTGTATATTACACTAGGAAATGCATTTGCCTCTAGTCTAGAAACATGAGCAGTAAAAGGAAAGAAATATGTCCCTAATGATAATGAAACTCTCGATACATGGAATAACATGTAGTTGATAGTGCAAATATGGATCATTATGTCTCCAATGTAATAAGGACTTTGATTCATGGCATAACATGTAATCAACAAGGTATGAAAGTCTTGTAGTATCTCCAGTGTGACTCTTCAAACATCATTAGGTTATTTGAGTTCACAAGGGTAAAATGTATGTGTGAAATGCCAAGTCAATTGTCCCATATAGAAAAAAAATTAAGAGGCATGAAAATATGTGTAATGAGGAAAGGTATGGTGCTCCCAATGTAGGATATGTCAATAGGAAGCACAATATACGTAAGGGGAAAAGGCATGATGCTCACAATGTAAAGATATAATAATGAAGGCATAATATGTAAAAATAGGGAAAGTGCACGATTCTTTGGATGTGAAGGTGTAGTAATGAAAGAAAAGATGTAAGGGGGAAGACATGATGCACCAAATGTAAGGATGTGGCAATATATAAGGAGGAATGAATAATGCACTTAATGTAAAGACATAAATGAAGGCCTAATTATCAAGTAAGGGCAAAGGAAAGATGCCTCAAAGTCTAATGTGGTAACTATAAAAAGTTATGTGTAAATGCAAGATCAATATATAAGCTCTAAAAGTATGGCATGACAATGTAAGATCACAAGTAATCAATGCCCAAATGATGAGGCATAAGGATCTTATTATGGTAAATGTCATAAGCATAGGCATGATAAGAAATATGGACAAACAAGAGAAAAGCATCATTGTGGGCATGAGAATGCAAGGAAACCAATATAATAAGAAATAATAAGACAACATGAGCAATGAGTTGACATATGTATCTATTTTACCCATGTTTATAATATTTTCTTGTACCATATTTTTTTTTAATCTCTGCACGCTTTTCATACCATCCTATTACTTTTAGTTGCTTTAGTTGCTTATATGGTTCAAATAGTATTCAGAGTATCTAATTAAGTTTAAGATGAAATACATGGAAAATAATTGCTTAATCATGTTTATTTTAATAGTTGTTGCTAATTTTATTGTCATATAGTATGTAAAAGATAACTCTGATCCTATATCCACATATTAAAGATAAGCAAGGGAATTGTTAATTTTTTGATATCCACTAATGGCTATTGCAAATAAACTTAATTAATTTCATGATATTTGAGAAATAAGCACTTATCTTAGAGAATAAAAATGTTTAATTTGTTTTCACATAATCATTACTCATGTTAAGATTGTTATTTTACATTTTTCTTTTATTAAGGTCATTGGCCTAACAACCCAAGAAAATATTTAAAGCAATTTTCATACATGATGATTTCCTCTATATTCCCCAAGGAATGGTGATAGGAGATAGAGATATCATATTAGCAAACATTATAACAATGTTTATATTTTGTATTATTTATGAATCTATAGATTAATGATCATTTTTTTGAAGTAGAAGTAGTCGTAAGTAGTAGAAGGCCATTTTTAGTATATGAATGACAGGCATGGCCCACCTATAAGACTTTATGTCGATGGTTAGGAGTAGAATTATTTTATTGTTGTGTGAATTAATACAATGTATGTTATAATTTATTATTAAGTTGTTTGTGTTTACGATTAAATAAAGTTAATATTATATTAATGTGCAAACCATGGAAATCATCATAGTTGGTTTATATTTGTAATCATGTTATTAGTAGTTTTTTTTCATTTTTTTAATTATTTATATAATCATTCCTATTGAAAAAATTCATTTTTTGTAGCTACATTATTTTCTAGTAATGTAACTCATGCATGTTATTATTTTTTGTAGCTATTCCTATAGCTAGTTTTGTTACTATTTCTTGTAGCATCACAATTATTGTACTAGTTTGATCATTAACCTTGTTTCTTAGCATGTTAACATTAATCTTATCCATCTATAATTTTTAGAATAGTTGCATTCATACCACACTCAAATTGATCATCTAGCCCTTGCACATTTTTTTGTTATGACTTTCACAAGCTTATAGTCCTAAATTGACATGATTGAATTGAACTCTATCTTAACTTATTGAACTAAAACACCAAATTTAATCTACTATAGCTAGCTCAGGTTCATTCAATAAAGGAAACATAAAATGGTAAGGAAAGAGTCATGTTGGTTTTTTCTTCCCTATTTTAGACCTATACTCTACTCTAGAAAAAATCTTGCAAATAAAGACTCTACTCTAGAAAACCTCTTGCAAATAAAGATTCCAAGTAAAATCAAACTTCATATTTGCAAGTAGAGAATTCATAATCAAATAGTTCAAGGACAAGACCAATACATGAGAGAAATTCCTTCTCTTCGTATTTGAGATCTACAAGGTGTTGGTGTAAATAGAGTCTTTATCTATCTAGTTAGTTAATCGCCTATCTAGGACTGACCTATTCACACCTAGCTTAATTTTAATTAGGATTATTTTAATTTTTGTCTCACTTCATATGTAGCATTTAGACATGTATCCTTATGACTTGAGACACCTATTGACACTTTCTCACCCACTTTTCAAGTGAGATCACAAGTGTCCCACCTATAGAGGGGTAGTTAGTAGTCTATTCCTACCTTCCTACCTCCTCATCCTTGCCTATATATGCAAGGCTTGATCATTGTATCATATAATCTTCATTTTATATTTGATAGACATACTATTATACATATTTGATTCACTTGTGGAAGTTATTTCATGCTCTTTGATCTTGGCATTCTCCAATATGGTATCAAAGCCATGAGAGCATGCTCATTCCCGCATAAAAGTGATTCTTGCATATAGACCTATCAATGGAGTGTCATAGATCCAAACAATTAGTGTCATCATGTTCAAAAGGCTCGAGAAATTAAAAAAAATACCTTTCATTTCATCAATTTCGGTAAAGTTTTATTTTTTCAATTTTTTGGTCACTTGCACATTGTACCAAAAAGTTGTAAAAATTAAAAAAAATTAGCAAAGGGTCAATCTTCCCTTTGCCAATCTAATTTTTAAGTTAGATATTTTTCTCTCTATGATATTTTGGCCTTTTTTGGCCTCTTTATAATTTGTAGGTATATTGGCCTATTCAACCTATTTCAAAGGTTTCTACTGTCATTTTGTTGCAAGCTTTCATTTGAGTTTTACAAGTTTAAAGCTCAAATTTCTTTGGTTTGTGGTATCTGAGTTATTTTGAGGCCTTTCAAACAACTCTTAAGGGCTCAACCTACATCATTGATCATAGTTCATCCTTTTCTGGTACAATATTTCCATGCTACCATTTTTAAGGTGGTTGTTATTCCACAGGAAACTTCAGTTGCACCTCACCACCTCCATGCCAACTTGATTAATATAACTCCATTTCATAGAATTTTGTGTATGATCTTACACATCCTAGTAGGGTGTTGTGATATTTTGGCATGAGATAATCTATGTGGGAAATTTAAACTATTCACCACACGTTGGAAAGCTACTCTCCATCTCTGTAACTCAACGTCTTCCTATTGCAACATTTCACTATTATTAATTAGCAACATATCTTGAAGGATTTCATGGTCTCCTTTGGCCTCCAATAACGCCCTATATCCATCTTATCAACATTATTGTGGTGTTGTTTCTTCCCAAGGGGAGAAATGTTGTTCAACATTCGTGGATCATCTTTAGTATCTAGTGTCAATCATTTACCAACACTACAAGCATCATTATGAGGGGAGGTTGCATGGTTCTCTTCTACTTTTAGTTTTCAGAGGAAGCATTTTCCCACATGGAGTTCATAACTTAACACTTTCTAGGGGGGGTCACATGACCTTCTCTATTTTCTCTCCTATGGGGGAAACATCCAATGTACTTTGTGCTAGAAGTAGTCCTTGGGGGGTCATTATGAGTTCTCCATCTATCACTTCTTCACTTGTACATTTCATTTTGAAGACACCTGAAAATGTCCTAAGCATATCACACATCTTGATTTTGATTACTAACACCATTTTCTTCATAATTCACCTATTCCTCTATTTAATTAAATAATGTCCAATTATTTAGTTAAATTCACTTTATTCCCCTATTAATTGAATAATTGACTTTAATTGGTTAATTCATCACCTTCATGCTAATTTTCTCTCTTTTGATTAAATAATTCTAAATTAGTTAATTGAAATGATAATAATCCTACTTGATTAAATAATTCCTAATTATTTAATTAAAATTCTTAATTCTTCCAACTTGCACAATTAAATGATTTTCCTAAATTGTTTAATTAATTAATTGTTCCTCCAATCCTTCAACTTGCACAAAGAATATTCTCTTTTCAAATTCAAATTCTTCCCTCCAACTTGAAATATCTCCAACTTAATTCCATGAATTAAAGGATATTGTTGAGTCTATCATGGATTATGAACCATTGATTTAATCCTTGATCCACACCTCATGGATTATCAACCACTTGATTAATCCTTGCCACACTCACATCCTTAATCTTCTCTCATTCACTAACTATCCAATTCAATCTTGACCATTGATCAATATTTCTAAAATCTATAAATACCTCACCTTTTAACATGAATTTCATTCACAATATTCATAACACCCTTACTCTCTTGAATTGTGAAGCCATTGTAGAGCATTTTGAGAGCATTTTGAGAGTATTTGTGAATAAATCACCTTCAAATCAAGATTTTGCATAATGGATTAGGAAAATTTGAGCACTCCACATCACTACACTACAAGTTTGCTTCAAATTCACAATGGGATTGGGAGGTTTGCACATTAGTTAGATTCAATTGCTTTAAATTCTATTTTTAATTGCTTTGAATTGAGTTTTTTAGTGTTGTTAATCAAATTTCATTGAGTATGGCTTCTAATTTGATCATTTATCTTGTTAATTGCTTTAATTTAGTTGCTATTTGATCAATTCAAGTGGACCATATGACACATTTCATTGCATTTCCCTTTTGGAGAGGGGTTTATATTTCTCACTAGGTTTTTCTCCTTTACTCCACTTTATGAGATATTTGTACATGAGTACCTAACACGGCCTAGTAACTAGGACTCATCATTAGTGCATGCATTACTCCCTAAGTCACTTAAGGGGAGGTGTTAGTGTAAATAATGTATTTATCTACCTAGTTAACTAATCACCTAGCTTAAGTTTACTTAGGCTTCTTTTTCTTTTTGTCTCACTTCATAGCATTGAGACATGTGCCCTCATGACTTGAGACACATATTGACACTTGCTCACCCACTTGTCAAGTGAGCTCACAAGTGTCCCACCTATAGAGGGGTAGTAAGTAGTTCAATCCTACCTTCCTACCTCCTCATACTTGCCTATATATGCAAGGCTTGATCATTGTATATACACTCTTCATTCATATTTTATAGACATTATTGTGCATATTTTATTCACTTGTGGAAGTTTTTTCATGCAAGACTCAAGGGGTATTTCCTTATAAATCTCTCTCAAAGGGTGAAACAAAGACACACTCTTTTAAAAAACATACTTAAACTACCTAAGATGATCAATTCTTATAAAAATATGTACTATTTAAGTCAATCCTTTAAGACACAATTCCAAAACCAATTTCTCTATCACTAACTTGACTCATGTTGGCTATTTAGAAGAAAGAAGGATTAAAGATATAGAAATATAGACTCATGTGAGTGTAAGAAGAGAGAAAGAAATATATAGTTATTAATAACATTCTACAATATCCTTGTATTCACAGTGGATAATTAAATTACATGTTATTTCCAACCAAATATTCATGTTAATATTGTATTGAATGACTAGAAAACAAGTGTGATTAGTGCCTTGTATCCTATACACTAACTCAAATATCAATTTTGAATTGATGAAAAAACAATTCATGTTACTTATTTGTTCTGAGTAGCCTAATGTACTCAACCTTGTCTTGCAATTCTTAGGTTGTTATTTTCCTATTAATTTAAGACAATCTATAAGATTTGGCTATGGAGGTAGCCACCCAAGATCTAAAGGCCTATGGAAAGCACAAAATACTTAGAAGCTCAATATGACAAGAATAAATTGTATTCCAGTCAATGAATGCAAAAAGATTCAATGTACAAATGTAGTAGAGACCCCTTGGTTATATAGCCAAGGTGAGATACAAGATGTCATAGGATTATGACAAGTATCTTAATCATATGACATGAGACAACTAGTCACAACTACCTAGGTCACATGTGTTAATTTTCAAGGGATAAGATAACAACTAATGAAAACTAACACCTTCTAGAAAGAATCTTACAACCTAAGTAAACTTAACATGTGAATATGTCCACTAAGTCCCTAGTAAGTGGAATAACTAGGTACAAGACATTTATTCACACCAACACCCCCCCTTGAGTGCAACTTAGGGGGAAGATTATTATGAAAATGACTCAAAGATGGGTCCTAACTACAAGGCCATGTTAGGTACCCATGTACAAATGCAATCTGATACCTGTAAGCGGGGAAAGGAAAAAACCCAATGGAAAAAAATCCCCAAAAGAGAGAAACAAAAAGAACTCAAAAAGATGAGAAGGACAAAACCTCGAGTGAGGAAAAAGTCCCCCCAAAAGAGAGAATGAAGGTCAAGTGACCCCCCCTGAAGAAAAATCTCGTACCCCCAAGAGAGCTCACAAATGGTGATATGTAATCTCAATGAAGGGTTTGTTGAAGATATCTGCAACTTGCTCTGCAATAGGACAATATTGCAAATCAATGACCTACTCTTGTATTAGCTCCTTGATGTAGTGCATATGGATCTTGATGTGTTTGGTCCGCTGATGTTGAACCAGTTTCTTCGAGATTTGGATGTTACTCTGATTTTCACAATGGAGTACTGTGGGCCGTGGAACAGAGAAGCCAAACTCAGTCAGAAGATTCTGAAGCCAAATAGCCTCAGTAGCTGCATTAATTGCTCCTCGATACTCAACCTTAGTCGAAGAGAGAGCAATAACATGCTGCTTCTTACTCTACCAACAATTGGGGCCAAAACCAAGGTGAAAGTTATAGCCATAAGTGGACTTACGATCATCAAGATCGCCAACCCAATCAGAATCTGTATATCCAACCAAGTTGTCTTGTACCTGCTGCACAGTGAATCCCATAATGTGGTGTACCCTGTATGTAATGCAGGATGCATTTGGAAGCTTTCAAATGAAGCTCATGTGGTTCCTGCATGAAGCGTGAAACCATGCCAACCACAAAGGAAATATCAGGGTGTGTGTGAGTCAAGTAGATGGGGCTCCCAACAAGCTGACGATAAAAAGTGGCATCAACAAGTGGAGTGGAACACTTGGGCTCAAGTTTGACTCCTGACAGAAAGGGAGTAGGTGTAGCCTTACAATCAGACATGTGGAACTGAGCTAGAAGGTCAAGAGCATACTTGGGCTAAGCAAGAGTGATCCCGGAAGATGAATGTGTGATCTCAATCCCGAGAAAGTAGTGCAAAAGGCCCAAGTTAGTCATAGCAAACCTATCATGCAGAGAATATTTGACTTTGCCAATGACGGATGATGTACTCCCAGTAATGATCAAGTCATCAACATAGAGAACAAGAAGTAAGTGAGAATCATCTTGTCACAAAATGTAGACATTTGAATCTGAGTGACACCGAGAGAATCCTGTTGAGAGAAGAAAGGAGTCCATCTTGGCATACCAAGCTCAAGGGGCCTATTTGAGGCCATAGAGAGACTTCCTCAATCTACAAACCAAAGAAGAATCCTGAACAAATACCTGTGGTTGCTCCATGTAAATATCCTCTTCAAGATATCCGTGAAGAAATGCACTCTTCACATCCATTTGATGGAAAGCCCAACCATGAGCTGCTGCAATGGCTAGAGTCAAGCGGATGGAGTTCATCTTAGCAACAGGGGAAAAGGTTTTTGTGTAATCAATGCTAGGAACCTGTGAAAAACCTTTAGCCACAAGTCGTGCTTTGAACTTGTCAACAGTTCATTTAATGCATATTTGGTCTGATAGATCCACTTACATCGAACTATTTTTCTCCCCTTAGGAAGAGGAACTAAGTCCCATGTGTGATTCCTCATCAAGGAACTATACTCTTCCTCCATTTTTGAATCCCATTCAGGAATGTCAAATGCTTCCTTGAAGGATTGTGGATCTGAAGTAGTAGCAATGTAGACAGGTGGAAGATGTTCATGTTGTGAGTGAGTCCTTCGAGTGTCTATAGGATCCCCAACAAGATTACCTGCTGACTCGAGAGTCTGTCAAGCCCAATGAGGTTGTGAAGATGATGGGGGTGAAGGACAAGATCCCTGAACCTCAAAATGAGAACCCTGCAAAGGTGCAACCCTATGAGTCAAAGATGAGGTAGAATCATCTGAGTCCACTATGGAGGAAGGATAAGGAGGATCATAGGTCAGGCTAGGAGAGCTTTCCTCAAAGTGATCCTCCTCTCTATGAAAAGCTCATGTGTCTCTGGATCCAAGAGTCTATACCCTTTGACATCATCTAGATATCCAACAAAGATGAAAGGCCTGCTTTGAGGTTCCAAAGCCTTGTGCTTCTTTGGAGGAGTGCATGCCCAAGCTGGAGAGCCAAAAACTCAAAAATGTTGCACAATCAGTTTTCTGCCACACCAAGCCTCAAAAGGAGTCATTCCTTTGAATGCCTTGTGGGGAACTCGATTATGAATATGCATAGCGTAGTTAATGGCTTCAGCCCAAAATTATGGACCAAGAGAACGAGCATGAATCATGCAGCTAGCCATTTCCTTGAGGGTCCTATTTTTCCTTTCCGCAACACCATTCTACTGTGGTGTGTATGCTACTGAATGTTGAAGATTGATCCCTTCAAGAGTACAAAATTGCACAAGGTTGTGGTTCACATATTCTTGGGCATTGTCAGTATGGAGAATCTTGATATACTTTCCAGATTGCTTCTCAAAATAAGCCTTGAAGGTTTGAAACTTGTCAAAGACTTCATTCTTTTAGCGAAGAAAGTAGACCCAAGTGAATCTGGAGTAGTCATCAATGAAAGTGAGAGCATAGCGAGCCTTACTAAAGGACAAGAGTGGAAATGGGCCCACTAGATCACTGTGAACCAATTGAAGAACTTCTAAATCCCTCCAAGAATTCCCTTTTTCAAACTTCTCTTTTGGATGCTTACCCATTTCACAACCTGGACATACACCATCTGAAAAGCTGATGCGAGGGAGACCTGTGACCATATCTTGTGAGCTAAGCTACTGAAGATAGTGGCAGTTCAAGTGTCCAAACCACTCGTGCCATAAATTACTCACTGAATCTGAATGAGTAAGCAATGTTGTAGAAGAAGAATGTGACAAAAAGTGAGAAAATTGATATATCCAAGTCTCATGATTGGCCTTTCCCACTACAACCAAGGCATTATCCTCAAGATTTTTTACCACAATTATGTCTGGAGAAAACTCAAATTTCTTTCCATTCCCAAGATGAGTGATTTTGTAGATTGAAAGAAGGTTGGCACACAATTCAGGAACACAAAGAACATTCTCAAATGATCCATCATCCATGTCTACCTAACCTTTTCTAACAACTTCCACTTGAGTATCATCAATTGTAAGAATGTGTGGTACTATACAAGGCTCCAATGAAGAAAATTGTTCTATGTCAGAACCCATGTGATGTGTAGCACTCACGTCAAGTATCCATTGTTGTGATGATCTTGTGGCTGCAACAAATGCCTGTCCTTTTCCTTTCTTTGATTGTGAAGAAGTAGAAGGAGATGCTTCCTTTTTGTGGGAAGATGGAAAATTGATGTTATTCTTCTTGAGGAGATTAGTCAATTCATCAACTTGCTTAGCATGAAAACAAAGCTCATCATGACCAATTTTTTTGCAATATGCACAAGTCGGTTTCTCCTTCTTTTGTGAATTCCCCTTCTTAGAAGATGATGAAGAGTCTCCTTGCTAAGGAGAAGGGGATTGTGCTTGATCTTTGTGTGGCTTATTCTTTGATTTCTTTTGTTTCTTATTAGATCCTGACCCATGTCCTACCACCAAATCTTGTGACTTGGATGACTTGAGAATACCCATAGTGATCAACTTTGATTGTTCAAGCATCAACATCTCTGTGAATGAATCAAATGAAGGTGTAGTATAGGAACTTCCCATAGTCAACCGATGAGTCTAAAAACTAGAAACAAAAGTTGCATATTTTGAAGGAAGCTTGTCCAATAAATTGAAGACCAATTGTGCATCCTTCTTATCAATACCACAATCTTTGAGTTGTGCTCTTAGTTCATTAGCCTTAGTCACATAGTCTTGGATTGTAGTAAAATTATTTGGATCCAAATTTGTGAGATTGATATCAAGTTTGTATCCCCTAATCTCATCAATTTGTCCATACAATTGAGCAAGTTTGTCCCATGCTTCCTTAGCTATTTTACACTTATCAATATGAAAGATGAGATCAAGAGAAACATATTTCTTGAGTTTCCAAGAGCCATGTTACTTTTAATGAGCCATTCACTTTTTAAATTTGGATCAATTTGTTCTGGAACAGATCCATCAATGTAGTGAATTAATCCCTTTTCCATTAGTTTACTCCATGCATTTATTTTCCATGTTGCATAGTTATGTGGAGTTAAAAGAGGAAAGTTAGGATGACCCATGGTTGAAATCTGAAGAGCAGAAGAAAGAACTCAAAGCACAACACACAACACAAACCCCCAAATTCACTCAATCAAATAACCCCCTCCAAAGCAATGATTTGGCACTTTATACTTAGTGTGGTTACAATTGCCACTTGAAAGAATTAGCTAAGTGTAATTTTGATTTCAATACTTAAAATTTCCACAATAAGGCTAGATCAAACTGTGATCAACATGCAAAAGATCAAACTGTGATCTATGCAATACAATGCCAAAATAAGCCAAATAAGGTGATATGCTAAAAGTAAATTTTTTGCTCACAATGAATACAAAATGATAGCACCATTGTGAATCTATCAAAAAATTATACACTTTTAAAAAAAATTGCACTTGAAAAGGAATCCATATGAGCCTGAACGAAGCCCCAAAAGTTCCAAAAACGGTGACAATTCAGCAACACCTGTGGAAAATTGAATTTTCTAAAAAATGCATGCATCAAAATCTAAAATCAATTGCACCAACACATAGAGTGCAAAAAATTAGCCGAAATAAAAAAAAAATGCTCAAAAAAAGGAGCTCATATGACCAAGTTATCAACTTGAAAATGAACTACAAATTCACAAAAGCCAATGGAGGGTCGAAAATCTTCCAAGGAAGTTGTCTTTGACACATCATCAAATGCTAAAGCATAACTTTGTGGTCAAATAATGCATCTGCAATATTTTAAATTTATGTTCAAATGGGCGTCACTATCTTGGGTAGCCCTCGGAATATGCTCTCACGTAGTCAAATATTCCCACAATAGGAATCTTCTTTGAGAGATATTCATGGAATCTAAAATTTTTGCTGCAGTTTATAAAATAGAGAGCTAGTTTTTAGTTTCTTGACCATGAATTATGTAGGGGCCAGCCCACGATGGGTAGTGGACCAATGGCTATGAGCCATTGGTCCCCATTGGGCTATCTGAGAATCCACACGATCACGAAGTCCTTGATCGTAGACAAAATCTCTGGATAATTAAAATTTTTTTATAAAAATTTCCACTACAAAAACTCACGAAATAAAATGATTTTTATTATTATTTTTTAAATAATTTAAGTAGAAAATATATTTTTTTAACAAAAAATAAAATCATACCGACGTCATAATGGTTGGGTCGTATGACTCGACCAACAATTATTTTTGCCTCAGCGGACGACTTTGTCCAAATTTGACAATTTGGTAGTCAATTTAGGGGTTTTTGGCCCTTTTGAACATGATGGAAATGTCCTTTTTGGTTGAAAATGCTTTGAAATGGTAGCTAGCTCCTTGATCTGGCAACCACCTCTAATCTTCAAACCCTTGTAGATTTGGCCTCCAATGTCCAACTGGGATGAAACAAAAGGAAAATATGACTTTCTCGGATGCTCCGAATGCAATGGTGAGCTCAGATCTGATGCAGTAAGCTCCCAAAATGCACCTGCAAAATAAAGCCAAAAAAGGAACCCCCTAGAATCTAGTATTTCTATCACACCTTTTTGATTCTCTAGATCATCCAAAGATGCAAGAGAAGATCATACTCAATGCTTCAAGAAAATACAAGATTACACTCAAGATCTCCCAAAAGACTAACCAAAGGCACTCAACTTGCTCTGATACCATGTAATATTTGGCTATGGAGATAGCCACCCAAGATCTAAAAGCCTATGGAAAGCAAAAAATACTCAGAAGATCAATATGACAAGAATAAACTGTATTCCAATCAATGAATGCAAAAAGAGTCAATGTACAAATGTAGTAGAGACCCCTTGGTTATATAGCCAAGGTGAGATACAAGATGTCATAGGATTATGACAAGTGTCTTAATCATATGACATGAGACAACTAGTCACAACTACCTAGGTCACATGTGTTAGTTGTCAAGGGATAAGATAACAACTAATGACAACTAACACCTTCTAGAAAGAATCTTACAACCTAAGTAAAATTAACATTTGAATATGTCCACTAAGTACCTAGTAAGTGGAATAAATAGGTACAAGACATTTATTCACACCTACACAATCACAATCAACTTAGTCATCCATTGTAGTTACCATTTACTCCATATATTATATGGAAGTTTTCCTATTAAAAGAAGTATTCAACATGAAGTTTTACACCATTCATTAAATATAAACTAGTCTAATTCTAACAAGAATGTAGCACATATAGACATAGAAAATAGTATTTCTTGAAGCAATAAGTGACACAATGGGTACAATGTCATATTTTAAATTAAAACTACTTATTGCAATGAATTTTTAGAAAATAAAGACATGAAAATATTATAAAAAGTAA
>VDFB02057828.1:0-63191 GCA_007258455.2 Sequoia sempervirens
AGAATGGCAAAATGTAGACACATAAAAATGACCTAGGCCTGCAAGCTTCATTTTAACCACTTTCGTCCTAACATAATTATGACATTTAATTATGTCCTTGGTCCACATTCGGCTATTAATTAAATAATACATTATTATTTAATTAATTCATGTTTTTGGTATTCTTCATGATTATTAAATAAATAAATTATATTTATTTATTCAATACGTCACTAAGGGTCTATTATCTGCTTACAATTAAATAAATTTATTTATTTATTTAATTACCGTTATTCATTTATTCTCCCTGATTATTAAATAAATGAATTTCGTTTATTTATTTAATGTCACTAATTCTCAAAATTAAATAAATTTATGGATTTATTTAATTAATTAATCTTATCTGCTAAATTAAATAATTATCTTTAATTATTTAATTGTCGAAATTAGTATTCATCTCATTTTAAATAAATGAAATTATTTAAAATGTCATCACATTCTTAACTGACAGTCCATTTTGGTAAATAATCTGAAAATCGATTATTTATTATTTCACAAAATCCATATTTTGAATTAATTTAATTCAAATTGGTAACTTTCCTCCAAAAATCAAGTAATCGAACAGATTATTGATTTTTCAAATCTAATCTTCATTTCAACTCTTATCTTTTTGATTTTCGAAAATCTTTATTTTCGAATTAATTATCTCATTTATTCTCCATCGCCGATTCAATTCTCTCAGATGAAATATCAACCACTTGCTTAATAATTTTGCCCTAACCCGAATTAGGGATTATCAAATTTAATCTAGGCCTATGATTTTAGGTCTCTCAAAAGTCAATCTCGTTCGTCCATTCAAAATGGCATTTTCTATAAAATGCTATTTTGCTCTCATTTTTAGATTACGTACTGACATACTTAGAGATTTCATAGTGATTGTTGCATTTATTTATATTATTCCACTTAGTCTTGGCATATTTTAGGCATAGGCATTTTAGAAGAAAATTCATCAAAGCTTGTGTAGGACTTCGTCAAGGATTGCTCGCACGTTCAATCTGAGGGCAACACAAATCAACAAGTTAGAAGGTGTTACAAAGGTGAATCATGGAGGTCTTGGCGATTAGCTGGTATAATCGTTTTTTTGTTTACTTCCTTTGTACTTTGTAATTTCTTTGGGTTTCTTAGTCTTTGCTAACCTTAATCTAACCTGTAAATTTAACCCTTAGATACAGAAGGTATTTTTTGTGTTTGAGTCTATAGAGGTGAATTGTAAAAAAAAATATTGTAATAGAATAATCATGGATGTTAATTCTTACCTGAAGGAGACAACATTTGGATAATTTTACAATTTTTAATAGGTAACTACAAGTAGATTAATTCAATAAGAAAAAAGTTGTTATTTAATTGTTGTGTAGTATGTAGTTGAATTTTATTTGAAGACTTCTTTTTTTTCTATAAGAATCTAGGATGGGGATTGAGTATGTGGGCATATTGACCCAATTGTGTGGCTTTGGTAGCTTTTATCTTCAATTTAGGATGCATTGAGGTGTGATAGTCAATGTTATAGACTTAAATATTATGATTCTTTATGTATCCTTTAGTTTAATTCCAACTAAAATGTGTTAATGGTTTGAGGTGACTATTCATAAAGGAAACTCAATTGTATATAGCGATAACTAATTTTTTTCTAAATATTCCAACATTTATTTTATTATATTATATTATTGATAAGTGCATATAATTGATGACATTCATCTACATATTTCTATATTTTATTTAGTTTTATCTTACTTTGGGAAGCATTTGTATTACTCACAATACAACCTTAAAATTATCATAATACCCCTAGAATTTTTATTTTTTAATTAACATTCATTTTCTCCTACACTTGTCAAATCCTCTTAAAATTACATCAATTTAGGTCACATGCCACAAGTAACCAATTTTATTTTTATTCTTCTCAATAGATTTATCCATCTGATTTACAAATAAATTTCTAACTTTGTCTTTTATGAATATCATTTAATATTAATTTTTAAGTGATTTTTTTTGTAATTTTTTAATTATATCTCCATCTATAAGATACGCTTATGTCAGTAATTTCATCATTCCTCCTAAAATTGAAGCTATAAATATAATTTCTATACACGAAATAAAATAAAATTGTACACTATTTTAAAAATTAATTTACATACAAAAATTGGTAAATAAACTAATGTATCTTCTAGGCACAAATAGAATTGTACTCTCTCGCATATTAGCTTACATGTAGTTTTCTATTAATGTAAATATTAAACTTGCTTAATAACATAGAATCAAGCAAGATTTCTTTTGGGAGGGTCTAAAAGGGGATGTTCAAAAATTTGTAGCAAAATGCATGTTATGCCAACAAAATAAAGGGGAAACAATTAAGACTTCAAATCTTTTGCAGCCCTTATCTATTCCAAGTAAGAGGTGGGAGGAGGCATCTATGGATTTTATCACAAGTTGGTCCAAATCTTAAGGAAAAATGTCATCATGGTGGTTGTGGATCATCTCACCAAATATGCATTTGACACACCCATTTTTTGCAAGCAATATAGCAATAGCCTTTTATGAATAATGTTCAAAAACTAGATGGGACTCTCCAAAATTTATAGGAAGTGATCATGACCCTATATTTACAAACAATTTTTGGACCGACTTATTTTCATGTTTAGGCACTTTGATTGCTCGTAGCTCATCATATCATCCCAAATCAAATGGACAAACTGAGGCAGTCAATAAATGCTTGGAAGGTTGTCTCTAATGATTTTCTTCAAATAGACAAAAGAGATGAGTATAAAGGCTACCACTAGCAAAATGGTGGAACACTTCCTTCCATACTTCTTTCAAGATGTCTCTATTTTTGGCATTATATGTGTACTAGCCACCATCAATCACCTCTTCATTGCAGGCACACCCAAAGGTTTGAATAGTTGAAGAACACATTTAAGATTAGCAAAAGGGACTTGCTACTCTCAAAGAGAACTTGATAATGGCACAAAACAAAAATGGAAACAATAGGCTAATCAACACCTTAGTGAAAGGACCTTTAAAGTGGGAGATTGGATCTTTGTGTGATTGCATCCATATAAGATAATACCACTATAACGATAGAAAAAAGATAACAAGCTTGCACCCAAGTACCATGGTCCTTATAAGGCATTACAAAGGTTAGCAATGTAGCATATAAATTACAATTAACTATGTCAACAAAAATGCATCCAATTTTCCATGTTTCATGCTTGAAGAAGGTTGTTGGGCAACAAGTTGTAGCAAAGAATGAATTACTAGAGCTTGATGAGGAGGGTAGAATGGTTTGGATCCTAAGGGAATTCTTCAAACATAAATTGAGAGGTTATGTATGAGGACAATCACAAAGCATTTGATCAAATGGAAGAACTCTAGTCAAAGATGTTACATGGGAAAATGAGCATTTTTTGCAAATTCATCCACAGTTGAATAGTGTCAAGGGAAATGCTTATCTGAAGGGGGAAGCATGCTACACTCTTAATACTATAGTGTACATAAGGTTGTGTAGTCAACTTGTAGCTACTTTAACTCTTAATTAAGTTATATGATCATAATTGTAATCTTATTTAGATAACTAAGTCATCCTAAGAGTTATATTTAGGCATCCAAATTCGCTTGGGTTGCATCCAAGGAATAAGCAGGGCATATGTGAGAGCTAGTGATTAGTTTATCATCACATTGTGAATTGTGTTCTCAGAGGAGACTTTTGAAGGTTTCCCCCTTGAAGTGGCCTATTTGTTTCATTTATAGATATGGTGGTTGTGACTCCAAAGTGCCCAACTACCTTAAAGGCATAAGCCTCTCTCAAAAAGTTCAATATTATCTCCTTAAGAACATACAATCTGCCTATTTTGATGAGCAACCCATATTTCATTTAAACATCGGTCTTAGGAGAAAAGTCATCATATTTACTTTCTTTTACTTAGTGATATAGCTCTCCAAAGTCTTTTTCATGCTCATAATCCTCTACATAAACTGTCATTGTGAAGAGTTCGAAAAGAGAAAATGTGCTTCCCTTTGTCAACAAAGCTGGTCTAGACAACATATCTACAAATTTGTTAGTCACACCCCTCTTTTAAGTGGCATGCTTGATGAAGCTTCTTAGATTGAGCTTGCAAATATTGTAATAGTTTGTGATCAGTATGAACTATTATCTCTTTACCTAACAAGTGTCTTCATTTTTTCATCACTTGCACTAATGCATAGATTTCTTTGTCACGAGCGTAATACTCAAAAATAGATCCATGAAACAACTCTAAATGGTAGCACACCAAATAACCTCGCATTAGGACAATGCTTGTAGTGCAGTGAATAGCATTCATTTCCACTTCAAACAATTATTGCAAGTTCGAAGGAGCCAACGCAAGTGTATTACTTATCTCTATCGACAATTGGACAATAAAAAATTGCTACATATTACCACTTTTCTATCCTTTCTATGACATGTTATAGCATGTGAAGGTATTTCTATAGAAGAAAAAAAATTAACAAATTTTCTAAAATAGTGAACTATCCCTACATAGTTCATTGTTTTAGTGACACTTGTAGGCTTGGGCCAATTCATTGTGGCCTACACTTTCATTGGATCAATTTGAACCACACCACCCTAACCAGATGACCAAGGTCTACCAAATATTGTTTTGCAAACTCACATTTCTTACTATTCAAAATAATCTTGTTTTCTATCAAATCTACAATACTTTTTTTATGTTTTCCACATGCTCATCATATGTCCTAATGAAAACCAATATGTCATCCAAATAGCCAAACACACATTCATTTATTAGAGGACATGTTACCTCATTCGTGAGCCTCGTAAAGTTATTAGTGCATTGCACAATTCGAAAGGAAGAAACGGCCACAAGGCCTTGTCTTGCCTTGAATGCCACTTTCTATACATCAACTCTCCTCATGTGCACTTGGTGATGCCTAGACTTCAAATCCATCTTTATAAAGTACTTTGCTTGCTCCAATTAATCATTCAAATCATCTAAGCAAGGTGATGGATATTGATTATTTTATGTTATCTTATTTAGCACTTTGTAGCCAATGCACATGCACCACTCACCATCCTTTTTCAATGCCACTACTATAGGAGAACCACACAAAGAGTTGTTGGGTCTAAATACTCATTGCTCCAATGAGTCTTTCATCTATTCACTCACTTCATTGGCCTCCATAATTCTTTGATGATAGAGAACTATGTTATGAAGAAAACAATCAATTACCATACTCAATAGGCATATGTGGGGGCAACCCTTTAAGCTCCTCAAAGAGTTCACTAAATTGACATATGAGCTTGTTTATAACATGATTTTCTCTACTAGTAAGCAACTTGTATAATGTTTTAACCTCTACCACTTGCTCCTCATGTTTACCCCTCAACATTAACAATGTGAATTTGCCACTAGCATTACCAAAACTTCCTTGGGTTGCACTTATCATGAAAACATTGGATTTATCCTCATGGGATTTGATCATGACTTATTCCCCATCCTTTCAACTAATATTTATTTAGTCTTATGTAGAAGATTGCATCCCTCCCAAAGGTAAGGGCTTCCAATACTAACCCACAAACATCCAAAGGTGTAACATTAATGATCACTTCATCTTGGAAAACGAAGGAGAAAACAAAATTGATAACACTCTTAAGTTTGAACTTGATTTCTACCCCTTGCTTTAGCCAACCCAATGAGTAAGTTGTGGGTGTTTCCTTGTTTGGAAACCAAGCTTTTCAACTAGACTTGATGAAACCGAATTTGCTTGAGGACAAGTATTAAATAGTGTATCTACCTTACATGCTTTGTGTTGCACTTTAACAAGAATGAGTTTGGTGACATTATCCTCATCTTAAGCACCATTGCTTACCACATTTGCTCCTTTCCACATGCTTGCACATGACAATTAACCATCAACATCTAAAGTGCTCTATATTTCCTTGATTTTCTTACTACAAGAATAAACTTCTTGAATGTGTGCAACTCCAAGTGAACTTTCCAATATGCCTCCTCATTATGACCTTCCTTGTAACATCACTTTTCATTCTTTTTCTCATTGGTCTTCATAGTGGTGTTTGCACTTTTCTTGCCTTTCCAAGTTTATTTTTACCCTTTCTTGACTTTCCATCATGTTCTCTCTTTCTTAACCTATTGTTTTTACTAGAAAGGGTTGTTCTTTTTCTTATCCATCTCTATATAATGGACTTGTTCAAAAGCCTCATCAATATTTTAAGGTTTGGCCATCAAAACAACCCTCCTAGGATTCCCAAACAAGCCTCCAATGTACTTCATAAGCATGATTTTGTCTATTACATCCCTACCAAGTTGCATTGTCTTCTTTAAGAAGACACTTATGTATTCTTGAATGCTCTGACCTTGTTTTTAGCAAAATATGTGTCATTGATTGCTCTCTCTTCCTCATATCATATTGGGTATAGTTGTTTCTTTGATAGGTCCTTATAATCTTCCCATATAGAAATAGGTGGAACTCTTCTCATTTGCAAAGTAGGTTAGTGTAAGTGTCATACCATGTGAGTGTGTGACTAGACTATTTAAATGGACAAAAGTCATTTGTTGTTGTGGATTTAGTTTGTGCAAACTAAAGTAGACTTCTACTTGGGCTTTTCATTGGTCCAACTTCTTTGTGTTTACTTCACCATCTAAGGGATAGATTTCTATGTTTGCTCATATTAGAAGTTTCTCCATGTTCATATGTTGTCTCGGATCGTTCCTCACTTTCAAGCCCATTCTCTATGCACAACTTTTGAGTGATTCTAGAAGCACACATTCAAACATTTCAACCTTGCCCATATGTCTAGAAATATGGCAACATATTCCAACTTGTGTAATCACCCTTCTCCCTCATCCATATCTCTACCATCCTTCTTTGGGTTCTATTCCACTCTCAAGTACTTATCTATAATGTCACCTTTCTAATTCATAGCTTTGTGTGTATAGGCTAGCAACATAGCAATAACAATTAGTTAAGATTGTAATTACTTTTAGTTAGGGTCAATTAAACAAGGGAATGCGACATATAAACACTTTCAATTAGGATTAGTATATAAGGAAATGAACATGTTAGTTATTAGTGCCAATTCAATGTGAGTTTATATTTTGAGTTTACAATTTGATTTTTACATAGATTTAAGGATGGATTTGTTAGTTATATTGCCTATGGGTGAGAGACACACAGAGCATAGGGTATAAAAAGTGTAAAGAGGCAAAACAAAAGGCACTTCTAAAAATTATAATCAAAACTAAATTTCTTTCCCAAGAATATGGCATGCATTCCAACAACTTTGGTGCTTGGAGATGAAAACCTATAAGCAAGTCAACATAATTTCTTGGGAATGATAACCCTCAAGAAGTAGTTTGTGGTACAAAGTGACAAAAATATTGTATAAAGTGACATAATGATCATTAGGGCATTCAAATTTACATGCTATGGAGTGTCTAGGATCATTTAAGCATTCATAGTTGCATGTTGGATGCACCCATTAAGTGGCATTGATCTAGTGTATTTCAATATGAATGTATGTGCTTAAAATGAAGATATATATATATATATATATATATATATATATATATATATATATTGTTAGAATATTTTGGGAATGTTTTCTATGTGCATTTAGTTGAGGCTTTTACAATGCTATCAAAGCTAAGACATGGCCAACTTGTGGGATGTATTAAAAAATATTAATACTAAATGTTAGTGATAGAGAAATTAGATATCAATGTAAGGAACAAAGGAAGCAAAAAATGCCACACAAAGAAAGAGCAAGATTTGTTCAATATATCCTTGAAGGGAAAGCAACAACCCAACAATCTCTTCATGCAGAGTATGTTGTGTAAGGGAACCAAGGAACTAAGCCATGCCACTATGCCTCTAAGTAAGGTGCATCTTCGTCTTCATCAACAAACAAGAACACCTTACTGAAAACAAGAGGAAGTCATGTTGTAGGAAGAAGATATGGACAACCAACAAGAGGTTGACTTGGACACTCTCCATGTTTAATATGGGGCAAAGAGTGATGAGTTTCAAGTAGACATCTCCTTCATGAATTTCTACAAATTGAAGTCAAAAATCAAAACTAGGGATGGAATGAAACCCAACTTGAATAGACCCCACAAAGATTAGCAAAGCAAAATTGGAAGTTTGTCATCCCCTCATTTGATGGATCCAACAAAGCTTCAATTTGAAGTTGGATCCAAAATCTAAGCATGCCTACTTTTGACTGAGCCCCATTTATGAGGAGGAAGCAATTAAATTTGTGATCCTTTACCTAAAAGAAGTTGCACATGAATGGTAGTATCAAAGCTTAATCACTCAAGAGCATAGCCTTATGATCACCTATGAGGACTTTTGTAGAACCTCAACCAACAAATTTTAAAGGCAAGGCCCCAAGACTTAAAAGAGTTGGCATAGTTACAATACCAAGGCTTAGTGGATGCTTACATGGTTGATTTCTAGAGGGTAGCTAGGATGCTACCCAATGTGTTAGAGAAGTGCATGAATCTCCTCTTTATGGAAAGGTTGAAAGAACCCCTCAAAGGCTTAGTTAACGCCCTTGAACTGGATTCATTACAAGAAAGCATCAAAAGAACCTTGACATTGGAACCATCTAAATGTCTTATCTAGCCTTCCTCTAGTTTGTCGACGTTGGAGACCACTACACCTAGCAAATCCTTCCACTAGTCTACCACTAGAGGTGTGAGTACAAGAGCACCGCAACAATGACAAAGGCCTTCATTCAAACTTTTTCTATATAGATTGGGGACTACACCCTCTCCACCTACATATCACCAAGAGGTAGGAGTCACCTTTAGGAGTCAACAATCAAGTGACTTGACTTGCAATTAGATGCAAGGGAAGTAGTTATGTTGCAACTCCAAAGAGCCTTGGTACCCAGCACATGTTCTTGGGAAAGGGGAAAGTGCATTTGATTGAGGTGCACTTTGATGATGAGAGAGAATCGAGCCATGCATAGAGGCACAAAGTGTGGAGGGTGAGTTATCATCAATAGATCTTTCTTCACCAAAGGGAATCAGTTAACAATTTAACTCACCCAATTTTGTCTTGCTTAAGGTCAAGAAAAATTAGGGAGGGAGGATCTAATGATCCCTTTCTAATTTGTAGGCTTTGTGTGAATAGACTGGTAGAGTAGGAGTATTAGTCAATTCGGATTGTAGTTACTTTGTTAGGGTCAATTAAATAGGGAATAAGGAAAATGACAAATTTCAATTAGGATCAATAAAATAAGGGAATGAAGTTGTTAATTATTTGTGCTAATTCAATTTGAGTTTGCTAGTTTAGTTTGAGTTTACGATTTGAGTTTGTCATTGATTTGGGGATGGATTTGTTAGTTATAATGCCTATGATTTAGGGACACAAGGAGCAAAGTATATAAAGTGATGGAAGGGAAAACAAATGGCACTTTTAAAAATTACAACCAAAACTCAACTTCTTTATTGGGAATGTAATGATGCATAGTACAACTTTGGTGCTTGGAGAAAAAAACCTACATGTGTGTCAACCTAATTTCTTGGAGGTTGAAACCCTCAAGAAGCAATTCATGGTTTAGAGTGATAGTATGATCATACAAAGTAACATCAAGATCCATAGGCATTTACATCTACATTTTGCAAAGTGTTTATAATCATCTAAGCATTCATAATTACATGTTGGGTAAACAAAATAAGTTTTTTTATAAAAGGGGTAAAAAAGAAGGTTATGAAAGGGTCTTGAAACCTTTTACAAAAACAAAAACAAAAAAAAAATGCCAACAAACGAATAGCTAACTAATAACAAAACAACAGTCGAGAAGCAACATAAACAAAAAGTATTTAAAAAAGGACTAGCAAAGTTGATTACAACTTTTTTAAAGTATCAATAACTTCCAATTCTTTGAGGTAGAAGCTCTCATTGAGATCAACAAACCCTTTAGCTCATTCTTCTCTTCCTCGTAGCTCTTTTTTTAACTGCTTCTAGTCCTAGAGCCAATACCTAGTTTATCACCTTTTCAATCCCCTTAGAAATGGGTTGTGACTCTTTAGTTGTTCTCTTCAATTTATCACTTAAAAAGTGTATCCCTAGTGCACTATTGTTCATTGTCCATTTGCTGACATCTATGATCCTATTTATATTTTCTTTAACAATACAAATATCCTATTCAAGAGCCAACAATCTAGCAATAGGATTCCCTTTCCCTTTTCAAAACTTCTCCTCCAAACCAACAACCTTCTCCTTTTGATTGGTGTAATCCACATCCAACTTGTACACCAAAGGAATAATGTTCCAATTCTAGAAAATTCTAGCATCATCTAAGGAAGAGATTTGAGTACCCCCTTTCTATTTCATATCAATAATCTTCATATTGATATTAAGCCTTTTAATCTCAAAATAGAACCACTTGATGAGATTATGCTAAGCATTGAAGCCTTGTTGGAGGGTCTCAACATTTTAGACAGCATGATTAAGATCCTCAAATATCTCCTATAAGGAAGGAAGGTTAGAATGATGAACAACAAAGTCCTTAGGGAATGGGGGCAAGAGTCTCATAGACTAGGGAAGGGCTCATTAATATGGAGTGCCTTAGTGTTTCCAAACCCCTTCTCATCTACCCTAGGAACATCACTTATCTTAAGGGCCCTCGCCCCTCATAATAGAACCCTTTTTTCCAATCTTACCCACAGGGATTTGGATAGTCTACTTGGGAAGTTCCACCCTTTTCCTCTTATTTTCCCAACTATCCTTGACACCTTTAACACTTTTTTTCTAAATTACCTTCTTCTTGGGACTCACTCTCCTTGTCTAATGACAAAGAGGCCTTAGTCTTTACAACTAAATGAATTTAATTATTACACTCTTCCCAAAAATTATCCATATTATCCTTAAAATGACCTAAGTTGAAATCTAATTAATCAACCACCTTTTTTCCTTTAACATCTCCCATTTTATGAATTTGACAAACTACAACCAGAGCCTTTTGTTTTGCAAAGTTAACAATCAACATAATTAACACTTGACGTAGGGGGGTCATACCTAGGGCTTTCCTATGCCTAACATGATTTAGTAGAATGAAGTGATACGAATATATGAATTTAAATTTGCCTTCTGATGTCACATACCTCATGATGCAAAGTGTAACCTCATTCCATGAGGCCTTCAACGAGCTCCTTAAATGGGAAGAGTGCAATTTTCTCAACTCTTCTCTTGGCTTCAAGAAAGTTGGTGGTGTTGTCACCTGTATATTTGTCTTTGAAAACCTTAGCACTAGTTGCAGACAACCCAATCATCTTTGTCAACAACTTCTCAACCATCAAGAAATAAATAGCATGCAACACCACTCTCTTGTTCTCCACCCCTCCCCAACAAATTATATATGGCCAAAGAGGGTATCAAACCCTCATTTTTCCATGAAGAGAGTAAAACCTCCCTTCTCCAAAACTTTCTAGACTTTGGAGTTTTGTCTAAGGTTGTTGCAAATCAAAGGCTTGACCCAACTTCTATCCCCTCCCATTTAACAACTCTCTTGTCAATTCTATGTATACCCCACCAAATCTAAACCCTTCCAATCCTTAACAAATAATTTGAGACCCAAACAAAGAGGAAATTGCTAGAATAAGCATCAAAATACAATGCCATTAATACTAAGGTGACTTATCATCATATCCATTTTATCAAAGATCAAACTCAACCATTCAATCATGTGTCCAAGAACACGATGAAATCAAACCCATGTGACAAATGAAAGAATGATTTTTATATTAACTAGCTTCAATGGGAAGGAGTTAAACAACCAACTTGAGACCCCTTTATTTTGCACACCCCAATTAGCTAGGAAGTCAAAACATGGTTGGCCTCTTAAAAACATAAACAATATTAACAATTCTCATCTTGTTGATTATGTCAATGGATTCCTTTATCAAACTTTTAATTGTCCAACTTAGGTGGTTTTTCTTTTCTAAACAATTTATAATGTCCATAGAGTCCCCTTCAAGGACAAGGGTTTGCACAGCCATTTGTTGGGTCATTCTCAATGCAGTATAAGTTGTTGCAATTTTAGCATAGTGATTAGTTTGGGTACCCAAATTGATTACAAAATTGCAATCAACTTCCCTTATCATCTCCTAGAGCTCCACCACCCCTCATAGGCCCCAAGTTCCCTTTAGTTGCACCACCAAAGTTTAGCTTACACAAATTTGGAGAAAGGAGAGACTAAACAATGTTTTTCTTTGAGTTTTACCACATTTGAAGGTAGAGAAATGTTGAAGTCTAACTTCCAAGCAACAACCGCCTCTATCTCTAGGCTAGAGACTTCTATCTTGGAAGAGGAAGAGACTTTTTCCTTGGCATCCCCAAGGAAGTTCTCCTTAATGGAAAACATGTTTTGATTGCCATCTTGCCCATCAAATATTTCAAATCCTTGAATAATATTTTATTTACTTCCTTCCATAGCCCCCAAACAATGTGGGGTAAAACATTATCCCACAAAAGTTTTAAGGATAGTGAAATGGGGATCTCTAATAAGCCCAATAAGTTGCATCAATCTAGTGCATTACAATATGAATGTATGTATTTTAAATAAAGATTAAAAAAAATCTTGTTAGAATATTTCTAAGTTTGTTTTCTATGTGCATTTAGTTAAAGTTTTTACACTATCTTGGGCTCAAAAGTTCTTAAGTCACCAGTTCCAATAGATCATATAATAGGCATAACCCTTATAACCCACCAAATGACTAAGGATAAAATGTTCTAAGGTGTCTCTAACCTACTCTAATACCAATTTGATTTGTAAACTGAGATACTCTTAAACAACTCATTGACAATTGATGTACTCAACTTGTTACTTCTCACAAACACCTTTTATATTGTGCTTATAATGTGATTTTTATTGCAATCACCTAACATGCATGATTTGGAAATAAATGAACATCACACCAAGATGAAGACCTGGCAACAAAAATAAGAGAATTGCAAGACAATGACCAAACACAAAAGTTACCATAGAGAAACCTTGGAAAGGGAAAATCTCCACAAAAAGAGAGCTACAAGCTCCTCATCTCCACAATGCAATTAGTTGCAAACAATGTAGTAAGTGTTCTCAATGATCAATCAAGCTCCAAAATCATTATTAAAGCTTGTACAACCTACAATGTCATTTGCAAATCTCAAAACCTATTGAACAATGACATCCACTTACAATTTTGGACTCTAGGAGGAAAAATGCATGTCCACCTTTGCAACATGTTCAAAACTACATGATAAAACCTCTCATACATTCTTATAGTGCCAAAACACACAAATCAATGCATAGAATTTGAATTGAACTTACAAAACCCTTCACATTCCAACCCCTACTTGAATTATGACAAATTTCCCATATCAACAAGGGATGATTGTACATTTGAAGCTTTCACTAGGGGCAATCATGCACTTGTAGCCTACAAAAAAAGGATTTGATAAAAATTTCAATAATTGTCGACTTTTGAGGCCTACAAACTTGTCTGCCTTATTTCTTCCCCATGATGCTCTAAATTATCCCAAGCCTTCAATCAACCTAAACGCATTATCGCTTACCACTAAAACTGACAAAAATGCATCTCCACATGAAGGTGACCCAAACAAGTTATTTGAACAAGTGAACAAACCAACTACTAGTCCTAAGTCAAAATCTTTTTCAAATCAAGATGATTGCAATAATGGCATTATAAAGGCTTGGCAAGCAAGTTTGCAACTCATTCAATAGGGATCAAGCCTCAATTAAGCAATTACATAACATCTTCAACCATCCTAATACAAATGCAATCAAACTAGTTAAAGGTCCTTAGGTGTTAGAGAATTCAAATGGCTTTTCACTTAAAATTGTTTTGTTCCATTTTATTTTATTTAGAAAATGGTGGTTATGGCACTACCAAAACTTGTCAAAGATGAGGTGCTTCATGAATTTTAAACCCCTCTCTTCTAAGGGCTAACATGTTATCAACCATTAAGGGTGTAATGGAATCCCAAACAAAGGCTCTATAAGATTTTTTTTGCATTTTCAATTAGTTCTTGGTCATTTTCAAACAATGTCAGTAGTTGCTCAAAATTTAAATTGACTTGACTAGTAGTTCTTGGTCATTTTCAACCAACATACGTAGTTGTTCAAAATTTGCATTGACTTGACCATGGTGGTTAAAAATCTTGTAGTGTCACATAAGATCATGTTGGGTGTATAGTTCAGATACTTGGAAGACTATAAGTCCACATCTCTATCTACGTAAGGAGATGACATCGGTGGGTTTACAAGCAAGGTTTGTGGTTCTTGTAAGATTGGAAATTGCCTAGTTTGCAATCTCTAAATTAAGTTTTTACACTCAATTTAGTGCTCATCTCCCTAGGTGTTTTCTAGGTTCATTTTCCTTAAGTGTTATCCTTAGCCCAAGTATTGAGCTAATTTATAGTGACCCTTGGACTCCTTTTCACACCTAATATTAACTAAAAAAGTTTAATTCAAAGGGACAAATTACACCTAGAAACTAGGATTTATATTTATCTAATTAACTTGAAATTTCAAGTGTCAACAAACCCTAACGTATTATTGCCCTAATCCAAATTCATATAGTCAAATTGAATGGGGTCAAACATAAAATGGCTCTCTCTTTCATTTTGAACGTAAGAGCACTTTTAATAACTACAGTTTCTTTATTGTTATGTGTATGGCATTCTAAGTTTTTCTCCATTGATATAGTGACTATGTGATTTAAGATTGAGTATTTAAACAAGAGTTTGAAAAACTATGTCCTTGTTAGTATCCTTCATCCTCCATTGTTGTTCTCCCATTATTTTCTCATTTCCCTTCATCTTTATTATTTATCCTCCTAATTTCTCTCCTAATCAATCCCAAACTTCCTTGGTCCTTATTAATAAACTTTACATTGTACCTAGTCATATTTGTCCATCTATTCCATCCCTTTTCAATCCAACCTCTCCATCTCCCTTTGTCCATCCATACACATACATACACCACTTTGCATAGAATAACCTCTTACGATTTTTTAATCTTTTTCTAACCAAATTTACACACATCACCTCATTATTTTCTCATAGTATTTATCATGGCTTTATTGAGGTTGGAATATACCAATAAGGGATTAACTAAGGTAATCTTTGTTGCAAAGATAGTTGTCGTTGCACCAAAAGATCAACATGTTAATGCCCAATACAACCACCAGAGTTAATGAATCCATGGGAAGTGGTTATGCCATGCCAAGAACCCAAGCGTTGCACTGCACAACACAAGGAGACCAAGGGTGCACACCTTGCAACAATCTCCCCCAACGCAAGCAAGGGGTTCAAACTCATGACCCAGGCTTTGATATCAATTACATTGCAAAGACGGTTGTTGTTGCGCCAAAAGATCAACCTGTTAATGCCCAATACAACCGCCAGAGTTAATGAATCCATGGGAGGCAGTTAAGCCATGTCACGAACCCGAGTGTTGTGTTGCACAACACAAGGAGACCAAGGGCGCACACCTTGCAACAATCTCTTATACAACCACACCCTTTCCCCTTGTCCCCTTGTTCATATCTTGCATATTTTAAGATGTAAATATAGTTACATTTAAACTACAAGTAAATATGAGATCAACAGACCAAGGAGATCATTTACTAAAGCCCCAAGAAACACACAACTTGAGCACTAGACTACAATTTGGCTTGGAAAATGTTAGATTGGAAGTTTTTGACTCTAGCACCACCTCCAATTCTAGAGTCTTGTCAAGGAATTTCTAAAGGACATTAACACCATTTGTCAATGCTAGAGACCTATCAAAGTGTCCCAAGAAGACACTAGTGCCCATCTCCAACACTGGAGTCTTGTCAAAGGCTTTCTAAAAGACATTAGCACCATTTGTCAGTGTTAGAGACCTATCAAAGTGTCCTAAGAAGACCCTAGTGCCCATCTCCAACACTAGAACCCACTTAGTAAAAATTTGTCTAACTGTAGTGCCTAGATTTACTAATTTTATCTTGCCCTACTAACAAAGATTTAAAATTTTACACAAAATTTGTGAGCTTGATCCTCCAATCATCTTATATCAATTTAATTGGTCACCATGAACCTTCATTATTCCCAAGGACAAAAAAATATTTCCTTCTTTTGTTTCTTACACTTATTCTCTTTGTATTTTAGTATTAGGTTTCCAATTTGTTAGATTAAATGGATAAATTGAAACAAAGCAACCCAAGTTAGTGAAAATACACATAAAACCTAAACAAACACCCAAGATTTATTTATTATTATTTTAGTTCTATAAGTGTGGGTGGCAAATCTTCTACTTTCAATAGTGATAGACTAGGTCAAGCTAGTAAAGCTCTTCCTTTGCAATTTCCTACTTGTTTTCTGACATTATTAGTTGAGTCAATATTCTTTGTATTTTTATTTTTCAATTATGCTTGACCTTGCTCAATTAACTATGGCATTTTAACTAAAGCAATTTATTTGTGTTGGCTATGTTCTAGCTATATCTGATCTTCTAATCTATCTTTTCATTTTTTCCTAATAAGCAAGGGCCCCATTAGAACCCTCACTTGCCTATCAAAAGAATTCACACATTTATAGTAGCTATCTTAAGAGTAATGACAAGTTTCAAAAGTCAAATTCAATATGGGTAATCTTTTTGAAGGGATGGATGTAATTCGGCAATGCAAATATTTGTGAGGTTTAGTATCGCATGCCTTTGCAATTTACTCTTGCTTCACTCTCACAACCTGCTTCAATCCCATCCCTCTCTCTCTCCACTCCTCTTGATTAACAATTGTTCACTACATTAGTAGTCTCTTTTTTGCCTTTATTATGGCTACTCTAATATCTCCATACTATGTGGGGATACAAAGAGAAGTTATGTTTAGTAGCCCACTTTTAAACAATAGCCTAAAGATATATTTTGTGATTATGGTTTTGGGGCTAAAGGGTGGAGCAAATTGTACTAGTTTGAAATGGATGAACAGAATGTGGTGAACAGTTTCTTCAAGTTAACACTTAAGGTGATGGATGTGATCTTTTTTGGATGGTACATTTCTTTTTATAGGAAGAATACCTTTGGATGCTACTAATCTCAAGCTTTTTAGGGAAATTTGTCATTATGAGTCAAGGCCATGTCTATAATAAAACAAATTACACAAAAGAGGAAATATGTTGCAAATACTTCATAATGTAGAATAATAAGCCCCTTCAAAGGGTCAAACCTCCAAAAGTCTCCAAGAAGAACACAAATTGCAATATGGTGATAATAAACTAACCACAAGCTCCTATATATGCCCTACTTACATCTTGTATGTCACCCAAGCTGACTTAGATACCTAATTAGAACACCTAGGACAACCTAAATATCTAAATAAGAATATAGTAATAATCATATGACTTGACTAAGATTTAAGGTAGCTACTAGCCGACTACTCATAATCTTATTAACAATATAGGATTAAGGGCATAACAAAGTCAAGGGGCATTAAAGATGATAGTTCCCTTTGGATTTGGTACTTGTGTGGCGAGGGAAGATAGAAATCAATGTCTTGACGCTCCACCTCCCCATTCTTTGCAATCTATGCCACTATACCTAGAGCGTAAATTTGAACCCTTCACTCCTAGTATTTATAATTTCTCCAATTTAATGTAGGTTGCAAGAATATTGTATGTGAAAATTGGGGCCATGCTCGACCTTCCCAATCTTTGCAATCAAAGATTCTCCACCTAAAGTGTCAAATTTGAACCCTTCACTCCAAACACTTGCAAATTATCCAATTTGACATTGGTCGTAAGAATAATATTAGTGAAAGTAGGGGCTATCGCTTGAATAGTGCACATCTTCTTCCCTAAATTCAAATGGCTTCCATTGAGGACAACCATAGGTTGGAAAATCTTATAAGCACAAAGTGGTCTTAGGATGCTCTAAACTCTCAACCTGCATTAGGAGTCCAAATGTGATGAGTGTAAGTAAGAAGATTGCAATGGAACTTTTCAATGGACCTTCCAAATCCCTCACAAAACCTCTTGAGCTCATACTTGATATTAGAATGGCCTCAAAAGTGCATTGTGTTATTGCTCAAGTAGATTTGATAGCGTATAATAAGCATAAGGAAAAATTCTTAGCTATTGTTGTAAGAAAACAAAACTCCCAAGTGTAAATGGAAATCCCTATTATACATGGATGTAGGTGTGGTTAAGGCATGAATGTTAGGGTAAGGTCATGTTGCTTTGATTCACAATGAGAACAAAGCTAATATGGTTGAGTGACATGGCTAGAGAGCTAATTTCTTATGGCGGGCATGCTAAGGAAATGGTGGAGCCATAACATATGGTGGTTGGGTTAAATGAGTATGGATGTCTTTTGTGTCATTTTAGATAGCTACTATACTTTCAATATATGTATTGTGAAACATAACTCTCAAAATTCCATACCTCTTTAGAATAAAAAAAATCATACCTTTTTTTAAATCTATAATTTTTTTGACAAAGATACTAATGTAACCTACTTAATTTAGAGGCATAGGTTTCAAATAAAACTACTCATTTACCTTTAAGAAAAATACCAATCTAAACTAACACCAAAAGGTAAAAAATGCTAAACCTTAGTGGTGAATTGCAAAGAAAGTATATATTTATAAATGTTTTCAAGATGTTCATATATGACATTAAAATGGTTTTAAAATAATCTTTTAAATTAGATTAAACATTCTTTCATATTCCTTTTAATTATGAGTATTCATGACCAACATTAACAATTTTAAAATCACAATTACTAGTACTATATTATTAAAATATTAAAGATTAAATCAACAAATACTATCACAACTTCTACAATTATTTTATTTGAACCAAAACAATAACTACATAATTTCAAACCCCGTCTAAATCTCAACTTTCAAATCTTATAGTAATAGTAAGAAAAGATTCTAAATCATATGCTGCTTAGGAACTCAGTTTCTTATGATACGAATTGTATAGATGGCATCAACAGAAATGACAAATGTACAAATTGACAGGTGGTTGTCCCAAAATATATGGGATGTTGACAGATTCTCCCATTAGCTAAGATAGTTATTGAGCAGCTTAAATCTCTCTAACTAATAAATTAGCAATCCCCATAAAGAGCAAAGTATCAGGATGCTGCTACTTTATTGGAAATTCCCCCGTGTCTATGGCCTACCACAAACACGCGTGTCTGGTAATTTTGCAGCAGACAGGACATAAAAAGTCTGCAGCACCGACAATGTAACTAACCCCTAAAAAGGTCCAATCCACCTCTATGGCCTAGGCACTGGCTTAGTGGCCTACCACCAATGACTTTTGCTTTTTCATTTTAGCTGCTATGTTCCCAAGCACGCTAGACTCCCAACTGTCCCAGCGTTAAAATACAAGTGGGCATCTGTAATTTTAGGACTGATCGTTATGAATCATGGCTTGTCCATTGCCCAACCTTGATTTGCCCACCCTAGTTTAACTTTTCAGTTTGTCAATTGTAAACCAAATCTGTCCCTGGACACCTACAGCTTCTTTGGCCTTCAGCCCATGCACGTATTGGGATTCCAAATGCTTTTAAACCATAAAAGAAAGAGAATAAAATGCAAGTGGGCATCTGTAGTTTTAGGACATGGCGGATCATGACTCATGGCTTGTCCATTGCCAACCCTGATTTATTTTCTGTCTCAGTTTGTTAATCAAATCTGTTGCATCACCTACTGCTTTTTTGGCTTTCAGCCCATGCACGTATTGGGATTCCAAATGGTTTTAAACCATAAAAGAAAGAGAATAGAATACAAGTGGGCATCTGTAATTTTAGGGCAGTGGATCATAGATCATAGCTAGTCCATTTCCAAGCCTTGCCTTGCCCACGCTGGTTTAACTTATGTCTCAGTCAGTTAATCAAATCTGTTGCTCCACCTACAGCTTCTTTAGCTTTCAGCCCATGCACGTATTGGGATTCCAAATGGTTTTATACCATAAAAGAAAGAAAATAAAAAAGTAGAGGCAGACTTACTTTTAAGATGGTATTGTTAGGATTAACAGTATGAAGCATTTAATATTCTTGGTGGGGACATTTCTTGTGATATAAAAAGCCTACTGAAAGATGCCATTTTATTAGATGATGTTCGCAAAGGTTAGGTGGAGGTCTATCTTACCTGGTACATGGTAGTGATGATTGTAGGAAACGGTAGATTAATTCTGCAAAGAAAGACTAATTTTGCATGTTCTTGTGGGCATTGGGTGTTGAGGACCATTCAAGCTTTATTAAAGATGGCTTTAAAGAGAGATGGGTTTTTTTAATCACAAGTGATTGATTACTGAAAACTGTTTTAGAAATTTCCATATAAAATATGGATTCTTGTGAATCACTACTCTCGATTGATTAGTTCTTAGAATCTACTAATGTTGAACTTGGACAGGCTCTTGTAATTCACTAAATAAAATATCCAGGAGATGGGTTCTTCTAATCACTAAAAAATTTCATATATCACTAATGTTGAACTTGGACAGGCTCTTGTAATTCACTAAATAAAATATCCAGGAGATGGGTTCTTCTAATCACTAAAAAATTTCATATATCACTAATGTGGAAAGATGAGTTTATGAGTCATTGGAAGAATAACAGAGTATTATATGCTCTAAGTAATCCCAAATAATAGTATCTGATTTATGTTGAACTGCTGAAACTCCCCAGATACATAAAATAGAAGCTTACCTTTAATTCAGCCAAGGCGTTTGGTGTCTCGGTAAGAAACTTAACAGCCAAAGTCATTATGGTTGATGTTGTCTCATATCCAGCAACCAGCAAAGACAATAAGAGATCAATTATCTGATCATCCGAGAGACTCTCACCCTCACTTTTTTCATTTAGCAGAGCTGCTAACATGTCATAGTGATCACTGTTCTCAGACTCCTCTCTTCTCTTCTTTACAACTGCTCTCAGTTCTTCTGCAACCTTGGCTCTGGCCTGTTTTCATGACACAATGAATATCCACACACCCAACCCTAATTTAGTATTAACTATTGATATCAACTTACCCAAAAAAATGCAATATGATCAATATATTGGGGCAGAAATCTCGAGCATTTTTCCCGTGTAAAGTGTAGAAGAGAGATTCGAAATGTCGAGGATTTACAAGTTGAAAATCCTATACACAACATGAAATAACAATATATTTATTATGATAAAGCCCAAATTAAACTACCTTCAGCGCTTTGCCATAAGTTGTGAATGGCAACCTCAGAGGCAATGAAAAAAATCCATCAATGAGCAGCAAATACTCTTTCCGCAGATTCTCAGACCACTGCCCAGGATCAAAGCTCAGGATCTGCTTCACTGTTAATTCAAATGTTATCTGCAAATGAAATACCCATCAATGATTTATTGCACAATAATCTACAGTGCGTCCTAGCTTGCACTATAATATCACTACTGTTCAGAGACCCACAACAAATTATGAAATGGGTCCTGAAATAATTCAATTTATGAAGCCCAAAACATAATAGATAGATTCTATATGCACCTTTTTGGTTTCGTCCTGCAGGAGAACATGATTATTCCAGCCATCCAGAGTTAGGCAGACAAGCTTCTCAATGTCAAGCATTAGATGATCCTTGAGGGCAGAAGAGTTCGCAAAACTCAAAGTAAGGGAGTGCAATTTTTTATGCAAGTTTCCACTAATAAGGAGTAAGGAATGCTTTCCTAGAAGATTTGTTATAGAGCTCGGATAGCTGGTCTTGAATAGCTTTCCTTCGTTTTGCAGTATGAATTTATTCACTTCTGGGTCTGTGGAAAAAATAGTGGGCTTACCAAATAAGTGGGTTTTGAACAAGTTACCGTACCTGTAACAAAACCCAGTATAAAAATTTCTCATATAAAACATTTTAATTAAGAAGTACAAGAAGACTGTCCTGTTGTTTACTTGTTTGCTCAATCACAATTTAATGGACTCTAAGCAAAATGCTAAATACACACAACCACAAAACAAAATGCATACCAGGCCCTTCTCTTGTCCACAAATGGCTCAGGATTGGTTGTTTTGTAGGCTGAAATGAGTTGCAGAGTCTCTCCCAACACAGGCCACCCCATGCTTCCTGGTGGCACTGGCAATCCTCCTCTTCTGCTATGCCTGAAAACCCATTGAAGCACAAGCACCACTACTAGGCCCAATCCTGCACTAATAGCCACTAAACCCGAACCCCCAAACTTAAGCTCTGTCATTGCAAAATAGCCAGGCAAGGCAAAGGCCATAACAGCAATGCCTTCAAATATGTAATAGATGGAAACCGCAAAAGCTTAAAGAGGCAGCACCTTGTAATCAACGCCGGTTCTTAAGCTCTTCGTTAGAATTAATTCCAACCGAATTTTCGGAGAAGATGTGATCAAAGCCTTACGATATGGGTAATGGATATCTTTATAAAAACAAGATTTTTTGTGGTTGTAAATGTTTGATCTTCATCAATAGATATGTGGATGTGGGTCTTCCTGACATCCAGGTTTACAAAGATGTACAGAGGAAATGATGAGACAAGAGTAGACCATCAATTGGTCTGTGGCTGTGACCCGATCGACATGCTTTAGCTAGTGATTTTTAGTCACAAATGTCTTAAATCTTAAAGTACATGGAAGAGAATGGAGGATTTGGGAGTTCCGCATGAGCTTAGGGCGGCTGTTCATAGGCTATACGAGCAGGTCAGAGCTAAAATCAGAACCAATGATGGTATGTCAGAATCCTTTGGCAGCGATGTTGGTGTCAAGCAAGGCTGCCCGCTTTCCCCAACGTTATTTGGGCTTTACATTGATAAGTTGGAAGAATGGTTAGGCAAGGTTGGTGGGAATGGCATTCATTTGGCCAATTTTGTAATAAAATTGCTCTTATACGCTGATGATCTCATTTTAATTGCTAAAACTGCGCTTGATTTGAGAAAACATTTGAAGGCTCTTGAAACGTTTTGTCAAGAGGTCGGGATGCAAGTGAACACTAGCAAAACCAAAATAATGATCTTCTCGCTGCGGAGGAAAAAACAGCAAATTGAATTTCTCTTTGAAAGTAGACCGTTGGAAATAGTGGAAGAGTACAAGTACCTTGGGCTTGATTTTCACAACAAACTTAGTTGGGAAACATGTAGAGCAAAAAGAATTCAGGGAGGTTGGAAAGCGCTATACTCTCTCCAAAATAGATGTAGAAATGCTGAATTATGGGATTGGAAAACTAAAAGAACGCTTTTTGGGCTTCTTGTCACTCCGGTGATTCTATATGGGTGTGAAATTTGGGGCAGCAATATGTCAGACCAGAAATGGAGACAAGTGGAAAGAATACAAAAACATCTAATTATAAGCAGCCTCAAGCTTAAGACTACAGTGCCCTATGAGATTTTATTGGCTGAGACCGGTACTTTTCCCTTGGAGGCCTCGGCGATGATTCGGTTATTAAGCTACCTAAAGAAGGTCCAGAATATGGAGAGTCATCGGTGGCCTAAGTTAATCATGAAAGAAGAGCTAACTAGAAGAAAGAACACCTGGATGAAACAAAATATCAAATGGATGAAAAAATGGGATGTTGAGATGCATGAATGCCCAAACACAAATGAAGAAATAAAAAAATATGTGAGAGAAAAATTTAAATATGCTATATGGATGAAAAAAGCAGGACGCAAAAAGGATTACTATATCAAAGAATTCAATCCCACGAGGGATCATGAAGAAAAGGCCTATATAGGCGCGAATATCAAATGGAAAGCAAAAATGTTGATTGCCCAATTGCGTACTAGTTAGCATCATCTTAGGTGCGAAACGGGCAGGTGGGTGGTTCCTAAAGAGGAGTGGGAAAATAGAAAATGTCGTTTTTGTAACATGGGTATGGTGGAGACGGAATGGCATTTCACCATGGAGTGTTCAGCGTATAAAGACATCCGGGCTAGTTATGGGGTCACCGTGCAGGTCGATAATTTAAATACTTTGTTTGAAGAATCAAGGTTAGACAAAGTTGCAAACTTCATCATCAAAATTCACTGCAGGAGGGCTGATCTTGAACGAGTTTACAATCTGCTTAGGGCCTTTTATGGGTGGCTCTTGTGCTGGTCTTGGGTCCCTTAGGCTTCTTTGGCCTCGTGGACGTCATTAAAATTTTTCATTTCATTTCATTTCATTTCATGCATATTATTATCTATTTGTACATGTTGCAGTACAAGCCGAATGTTACTTCCCCATTCACCCTTTCTTTTTCTTCCATGAAGTTCCACCTCATACACTCAACGTATTGGGTCCATCTGGCTACGATGTAGCAGTAAATGTATAGGATTTTGTCAATTGTTAGCTTATGTTTCCTTTTCAAGGTCACCTTCCCTAGTTTAGTGTGGGCTTGACCAAAAGGAAGAGGTTCACTCAGTGTAGACTAAAGAAGCATTTTGAAAGAAATCTAGTTTTATTTGAATTATATATTTGTATTTTATGTGATATTTTTTTTGTTATTCAACATTTAAAATTTGGGTCAATATCTAGTAATTGTTTACAAGATTTTTTTCATGGTTATAATGGTCTATCTAGTATTCATTGCATTTAGATAATGTTTACGAATCAAGTTTTCAAATTTTGGAGGAAATAACCCATCTTAATATTATTCCAATTCGTAATTATCATTGAAAAGAAATCAAAACCATTCTTCATTTTTCAAAAATTAGGTTAATGAATATAACAAGTAATATAATTAAAATAACCAAGAGCTTTGATAGATTAAATGACAAAAGTTAGAAACCTAGAAATTAAGATGAGTGAAAGGACTTAACTAATTTTGATGGTCGATAGATAGTTGTCCACTTTTTCATTATAATTTTTTAATTATAGCTCATAATCACTTAAACCTAGATGTGTTGGAAGTAGAATGACAAAATCTTAATTGGGTCAATCTTAGAATTTGTAAAGATCAATCATACACCTATAATTTTGATATTTTTGTGTGATTTTAATCCACATGGTGCACCCATAACTTTAAGGTCTATGTATCTGCAATAGTTGCAATAAAGACTCACATATACCTATAAAGAGAAGACCAGGTGGTGTTGAAAAACGTCATTCAATCTTGCTATGGTAAGAGATAAAGGTGACTAGCTTCCCACATTTCACCTTATTCAAGCCTCAATATGGATTCAATGATTTTGATAAAGTTAGAAAACATACCAATCAATAAATGCAACTCACAAGAAGATGGTTAAGATAATGGTGGTTTTGAGACTTGAACAAAAGTGTAATGAGTGAGAGGGTGACTTAGTGTAAGAATCGAGATTTTGATAGTAATCAATAAAAGGGGTTTTGATAGTAATCAATAAAAGGGGTTGATATAATCAAAATGGTTGACGTGGAATAGGGAAATGACAAGTATATGAATGATTCTACATATCTAGAGTGTTAGATGAGTGATTTTGAATGATATGGTATGATACCAAATGATTATAATGACCTAGGAGTAGTGTCAATTATACATATCCTACACAAACAATTTGAATCTTTTGGCATAGGAATCAACAAAGACTCGCTAGTCAGCATAGGACCATAATTAATTTTAAGACTGAAAAGAAGTGGCTCAAAACTACATGTGTAATTTGACCTAGTTTAATCCCTCACATGCAATTTTGACTCAAAAAGAGAAAGTGCCTATATGGCAACTAACACTAACTTAGTAGAGGCAAAATGGTATTTTTGAGTGTAAATATGAGTTTGAAGTCAATGGGAATGTCAAATCAATCAAAAGCATATGCTAGGGTAATGTACTAAGGAACCCCATATAAAGTGGTGGAAAATGAAGGGAAAAGTGTAAGTGATGCACTTTTCACCCTTAAATTTTACTCTTAAATTTTACTCTGATTTTTGTGTGTGTGAATAGACATGAGGAAGCATACAAAAATAAAAAGAAAAAGACAAACATGACTAAAAGAAAAATAGTCAAATCAATACACATAAACTTGAGTGTGTAATTAGTAATGATAATTTCCCCTTGATTTTATGTGTTCCACAAGACAATACACACAATTCAAGGGAGGGGGAGAAATAAGATAAAACAAAGTATGATAACATAATAATTTACATATAAAAAACTAAGCATAAGCATTATAAATTGAACATTAATAATTGAGTATAAACATGACATGTGGAGTATAAATATGGGTGAAAGTTGATAATTGTGTCACCTCAATGACTAATACAAATCTAATTTTTTTACTTGAAACACCTAAAAGTGAGATATTGTTTTAGGTTTTAAAATGACATAAACTATGAAATGTAGAATTTTTAATGCAAATTAGGTTTATAATATTTATTTTTAATTATAGTGATATTTTTTATAAAATTAACACTATAATTTAATTGTTGGAAAAAATTTAGAAAATAAGGTTGATGAGCCTCCATTTTTAATATACTGAGTTTTTTTCGTTAGTTTTTTTTCTTAATTTTTTCCATTTATTTAACTTGAACCTTTAGTGCATGTAGGAAATTTTTAATTTCAATTGATATATTTTTAAACAAATTTCAAGTTAGGTGTTTTGAAAATGTAATAGTTTTGACAAGCCTCCATTTTATGTCTTAAGTATTTATCATAAATAGAAATAAATATACCCTTTTGACAAGAAGTCTCTCCTCTAGTGATGATATTTTTAAAAAAATTTAAATAAGTTTTAGTTTATTTTTTAGATTTTTAGTTGGTCATGTTTGACTTTAATGACCTACTTGTTGTTTACATTAAAATAAATTACTAAAAATAATTAAATACAAATAATATCAAGATCTACACTCTTAAATCTACCAAAGAGTATTTTTGGATTTTAAAAAAATGTATATAATGTAATAAATTTTGGTACGAAGATAAGGTTTTTTTTAATAATTAGAAAATTGTGACTTGTTATTTCACGTGAACATTCTAGGAAAAACTATTCTATACTAATTTTTGAAAAATATATTTAGGTATGACTTGAAGTTAAAGAGTTTTAATTAAAATCATTTTAGTTGACATTTTCACTTAAAATTTTAGAATCCATGTAAATGGCAAAACATTTACCATTATTTTGTATAATTTTTTTAGTGGAATAATTTCACACAAAAGTAGGAAGAATAGAGATGCATATTTGATATATTTATTTGTGTGTGATTATTATGGATGTAGATGAAACATGAAATATGCCCTCCATTTACCTCCATAGGAGAACATGTATGAATACATGTAAGCTACAAAAAAGAAAATGTAACAACCTTGCCCAAGTGGCAAGATCAAGTGAAAAGCATGAAAAAACATAAAATAACACATGCAAAAAAAAATTGTGTCAAGAGGAATCACAAGATGTTCCATCTAAATTGTTGCCCTCAATGAGGCTATTCTCTTTTATATTCTTATAATAAGTGAATTAGGATCTACTATTGTCTCTTTATGAACAAATATGTCATGTAGTGATGGCACTGCAGATGTTATTTTTAGATAATTCACATTTCCTTGACTTTTATATGTATCTTGTATAATATTTCCCTCACTTTGATAACCATAATGTACTTTGCAATTATTTTGTATTGTGTCATTGATCTATATTCATATGCATACCTTATATTTCTCTTCACTATATTTGGCATGTGATGTGTTTGGTGTAGATGTCATATTATCCAAACAAACATTTTTTTTCTCTTTATACTTGGAATTATCCTCTTGTAAGAGATGAAATTATACTCTTACAAAAGAAAAATTAATTTCCTTTGAGAGTGATTTCAATCTTTTATACTAGGGGTAAACAATAATGTTTATTTTTAACTAAATATATTGTTTGTACTTATATTGATAACCCTTTTCCAAAGTCTGATTTTGAACACAAATAAAACTAGTAAAATCAATCTAAAATGCTAAAAAGAGATGAATTAGTGAAAAAGACTTGAAATAAATAAATAAAAATAAATTTATGATTACAAAAACAAAAAATATAAAAAAATATGAAATATGGGATAAACATTTGAAAGTTTTTATTTGGGATGCCAGCATAATATGATGATGTGTGTGTGACAATTTTTCATCTTACAAAAATAGGAAATAGGAAGTATGGATCAATGCAAAAAAAATCCCTACATATATAGAAAGCAAGCAAATTTTGAAAATAATGGAGTAACTAGAATTAAAAAATTATTCTATCAAAATCCATGAATTAATAAATGAAAAACATTAAAAATAAGATCAAATGGAATATTTTGGAAAGGATATCACCAAATGTGAAGGATGCTAAAAAAATTTATCTTATCTTATCAACATGCAACAAAATAAATAGAAAATAAATGTTTTTGATGGCTATTTTAGGGGCTCACCTCAGTCAAACCTTGTATTGGTCTTTCAAACTTCATTAAAAACCTTTTTTTATTAATAGATTTTTGGAATAAAGACCTAATAAATGCAATACAAAATAGAATGTAAAAACTTAATTTGACAATAACAATGTCAAATATATCCTAAATGCAAGTACTATTAGCACCTTGGAATAAAAATATGAATGATCAACTCAAGAGAGAGTAGAAGGAATAATAAACAAAAATAATATCACCTCTAGAACTTGAAACTGCTAAGAATAACACTATCAGCTACTATAAATTATTGTCACAACTCCACTAATGTCACTTAGCAATGAAATTTGATGTTTACATGCACAATGGACTAATAAAAGCTTCACAAAATAACCATGGAGGTTGTTGGTTCTTGCTTGAGAGAGATTGAGCTTCCAAAAAAACTCCTCAATTTTAGAATAAATATTATTTTCAAAATTGGAAACAATAGTGAGAACAAGGTTCAAGTAACTTCTTAGATAACACTTAGAGCTATTATGTTCTTGAATGCCAATGATGGCAAGGAGAAAGTAATACTCATTTACAACCACTAGAATCATATTTTTTGTGGGATGTTAGTGCATTGCACAAACATCTATGTGATGTACTCATGTCTAAGAAATTTATCCACTAATACTAAAGTGCTAACATCATGAATTTAGGATAATTCATATTCACACGCCAAAGTGACCACAATATGATATGATTTTTTTTACATTACACCTCCCTATCATAGTGAGGTGTAATGTATGTTTGTACACATACACACACACACACACACACATATGTATGTATCCATGACCATCAATATCCTCAACTTGTATCACCTTCTTGTCAATAAGATCTTGAATTTTAAGCTTTAGTAAAATACATGTACCCATAGTGTGTCCATGTATTTGATGGTTAGTCAACAAATAAATTCAAGTATTAGAATTATTTGACACATGTCTATATGTATCAATGCATTTGATGGGAGGTAAATTGTTATTATATAATTTATTTCAATGCCATGTGTGAAGGATATCCCAATTTAGTTAGATTACTTTGATTCCTTGTGTGTGTTTTAATGATGTGCTCATAATGAAAAATATTAACATAATGTGTAACCTTATTTTATTGGATGGTAGAAAAGTAGATGAAATTGTATAATAGACACTTGATAAAATATTAGAATCACTTTAAAAAAACTCATTAGGACTAAAAGTGAAATGTTTCATGGAATAATGTACAAGATTTATAAATGAAGTGTAAGAAGAAAAATGCAAATCAAACTGTAATAAATATTCTTCAATCAAAATTTCTTTAAATGATTTCATTAAAGATATTATCATTAGTATTTTCATGTATATGGAAAATTAATATTTAATATGCATCTCTTTGGTAGAATTATTTATCTCTATTAAATTCATCAATCAATGGATCTCTAAGAAATGAGAACTATAAAGCATAAGGTCCAAACAATCATGAGATATATACATATTTTGAATATATATCATTAATATTTTTGGTTAAGAAGAATTATCATCATTTATGTCATCGTATGATAGGAAAGCTTCATGATTTTCCTCATTAAATAAATTACTAAGAGATAAGGAGGAAACACCATAATCATTATTTTTAAGAGCATCTGGCATCATTGTATGAATCATAAAACACATGTATCCATATTATTTGCACTGCATGTATATAGTATAGATTTGGAAACAACATGTGACTTAAAAACATGAACTATACTATAATCACATAATGAAGGATCATTAAAATCAAGTTTCACCATGAATTAAAGAAATACCATATGAGGGGAGAAAAATTAGTGCACATCATATAAGTAATCATCTTGTGTCTCATCATAATTTAATGAAGGAAAAGTGCTCAAAGGAAAAAGAACATTATGCTCATGAAAATCATTATCACCAGTTATGAAAGAAGTATAATCAAGTGAAGCTCATATCTACAAGTAAAGTGAGTGTATCTAAGAGGGAATGGAAAGTAATGACTGACTCTCTGAAAAATGAAAAAGCATACACAATGGAATAACACCTCTATAGAAAATACATAAAATTTTATGAGTCATACATAGATAGAAGCCAAAGCCAAGGGCCTACAAGAATCTATGTTGAATAATACTAAAATAATATAAAATTGTAGAAAGGGTAGGAGGTTAGGTATCTAAGAGGTAACAAACAATGAATGGCCAAACTATTTCTTTTTAAAAAAATTAATGAAAATATAAATTAATTTATATCTAAAATAAAAGATAAAAAGAAATCACTATATCATATCTAAAAGAAATTTTAGGTAACAAAAAGATCGCACAAAGTGACAAAGGATGGGAGGGTAGAGATATAAGAGGTAAAGAAAAATAAAGGCCCGAATACTAAATTTAAAAATAATAATAAAAAAATAAAGTAATTCTATAGCTAAAGTAAAATATAAATACAATCAAAATATCATCTTTCAAATAGCAAAGTAGAAGGACAAAGAAATAAATGTTGGGAGGGTAGAAATCCAAGAGATAACAAACATGAAGGGAACCCTAATAAAGAAAGCATAAACTATTTTCTATTTTCATAACTAATATAAAAGATAAATAAAATCAAAATATTATATCTAAAATAGAAAAGTATAAGGATAAACCCTTAGGCTAAACCCTAAGAGGTGTAGGATCAAATGAGCTCACAAAAATTAAAAGAAAATAAAAACACTCTTCCTTTTTAAAAAAATAGGTTTAATGGATAAAAAGAGATACAATTTAATTAATCTAATTAAGAGTCATGATAGAATTTAGAAACCTAGATATTAAGATGAGTAAAAGGAGAACCTATTTTAATGGTTGATAGATAGTAGTTGACTATTTTAATTATAAATTTTCAACTATTACTTAGAATCGCTTAATTTGTTGGAAGAAAATCAAAGAAAAATAAATTATTTCATTCTCATAATAAATGTAAGATTAATATTGTACCTATAATTGTTTGATCTTTTTTCTTCTAGTTTTAACTCGTTTAGTTTCTTTGAAGTTCTAAGTGGCCCTAAACTCATGATATACAAATCTTCAATACCTATTGTTGTCACTTGGATTTTCATCCTTGCCAAGTGCTTGACTTAGCAATCTAGTGAAACATGGAAAAACTCCAGGGCATGTGGGTTTCCCATAGCTTGGAGTGAATCTCCAAAGAGGGTTGATTCCATTTGGGACTTCACCTAATTTAACATATATTACTATTTCATGTTGAGAAAAGGGGTGAAGGAAAAATGAAATGAAACCTAAGACTGAAAAGGTGATGCACCAAATGATTGTGACTTGTACAACTATTTTGACACACAAATTCCCAATTACTCAGCTAATATTCACACAACTCAAATGTTTCACATTCTCATACATCAATACTTCATAATTAAGTTGTAATGTTTACACCTTATAAGGAAAACCATGTATAATTTCACAACTAAAGAGTGTTAGCAGATTAATAACATAACTTGTGACATGTATAAGACATATACTTTCTGCCTAAAGGTGTTGGAATGAGACAACATACTTAAGGATTTACACATAAAACAACAAAAATATGCATCAATCATTCATATACACAGAATGAAATAACTATTAAGAAGGAAAAATCACTAAATTTTATTGATAAAATGGTGTTCTTGCAATTGCATACAAGTCTAAAAGTGAGTTGCAATGATGTCCCAACTTGAAAGGACCTTGAAAAGGTTATAATATAGTAGCTAAGAATAGCTAGAACTACTTGAAAAATTTCCCTTAGGCTTCCTTTTAAGCTACTCAACAACTTTCTAGATATTAGGAACAAATTTTGAGAACTAAATGGTATGCATTTACTTCTGTTTGTTGAGTCAAACCTTCTTGGCCATTCAAAACTGTTAATCCTATTTTCCATCTCCTTAAAGTGTTCATTATTAACATGCACTAAGGCTAATTATGAGAATAGTTATGTTAGTTGGAAATAAAACGGTCTTCTTGGGGTTGAATTTGAGAATATGTACGCTACCAAGAAGAGCAAGGGTGGGTGGGTGGTAAGTATATTGAGAATACTCAACTTGATATGAATGATAAGAGGGAACATAAGCAACATTTTCATGAAATGGAGGGTGATAAAAAATATATCCATGGAATGAAGACATGATGCAACATTTAAACATGCTAGAAATTCATTGAAATATTCTTTAAAACAAAGATAACTAGGCCTGATTTTTTGGAAAATTTTAAGCATATACCATCACTAAGTCCACTTGAAACAAATAGATTGAAATTGGAGTCACCAAGTGTGTGGAGATATTGCTTCCAAAGGTAAAAGTTGCTAACATACACATTGGATATTAGCAATGAAAGGATAAGTTTTGAACTATGATAGTTCAAACAGTCCCATCAGGCATGCCAAAAATCGTTGTCACTTGGATTTTTACCCTTGCCAAGTGCTTGACTCAACAATCCAGTGAAACATGGAAACACTCCAAGGCCTATGGTTTTCCCATAACTTGGAGTGAATCTCCAAAGAGGGTTGGTTCCCTTGATACTCACCTATTTTGTACTTATATTGTTGTTCCATACTGAGAAAAGGGGTGAAGGAAACATGAAATGAAACCTAAGACTAAAAAGGTGATACACTAAAATGATTTCAAAAAAACCTATACTATTGTTTGGAAACATAATATGATAAAATGAACAAGTTTCGTGCACAACTTAGATTTTGACATTGTAGACACCTTAAATTGTCTGAACGTATCACACATTCGATATTCGCCTATTAACATCATTTTCCTCATTATTCCCTATTTCGTCAATTTTAATTAAATAATTTCCAATTATTTGATTAAGCTCATTATTTTCCTCTATTAATTGAATAATTCATTATTTTTCATCATTTCTCACTAATTTCCCCTTTGATTAAATAATTTTGATTATTTAATTAAATTTAATTTCCCCCTTTCCACCATGATTAAATAATTTCCATTATTTAATTAATTCTAATTTTGCTCAATCCCACTTGATTAAATAATTTTTAATTATTTAATTAAAGATCCTAATTCTCTCTCATCCTCAATTAAGTAATTTTCATAATTATTTAATTCATTGATTTTCCTCCAACTTGCACGAAGAATATTCCTTTTTCAAAAAGAGAATATTCCTAATTCAAATTCAAATATCTTCTTCCCTCCAATTCAAAATATCTTCAATCAATTTCCTATGAAAATAGGGATATTTTGGGCTATCATGGAATCTCATCCCTTGATCTCCTTGATTTCCTCTCATCCATTCATCTTCAAATTCAATCTCCATCGTTGATCAAAAATCATGAAATCTATGAAACAACCCATTCATTCATGAAAACCATTCACAATTTTCATAAGCTTGGGCATTCTAGAATTCTTGAGATTTCTAACATCCTTTTGTGAATCACATCTTCAATTGAGCACTTGCAATCATGGATTATGTAGAATTTGAGCAATCCACATCACAAATTATCATCAGTCCACAATGGAATTGAAGGTTTGCATGACTTCTTTGAGTTAATTGTGTTTGAATTGTATTTCATTTACTCTAGTTTAAATCTTTGAAGCATTAGCAAACTGATTTCATTGAGTATGGGCTATAATGATCTTAATCTTGTGAGCTTTTAGTGTTTTCTAACTCTAATGGCTTGAATTATGTTCTTTAACCATCACTCATATTTTCCCTATGACAAACATACTTATACATTAGTGTTTCATAGGAAAGTTGATTTTTTCTCAATTCTAAAAGGAAAAATCAAATGTTTTCATAGTTAGAAGTTGTTCAAACCATCGACATAACCTATAACCTGCATAAAGTATGTATATATTTGCATGAAGGTGTTGAAGGAAATGAGGCATGCATTGAGTATTTGCATATAATCATAGAAAATATATCAATCATTTATGTTTACACACAAAATATAGATAAGAGAAGGAAAAATACTTGTTTTTTAATGATAAAAGGTGCTTACAAACTGCTATACAAGCTTGAGAATTGCATGAATTGCAATGTTGCTCCCACTAGAAATAACTTTCAAGAAGTTACAATACATTTCTAAGAGTAGCCAAAACTAAATGAATATCTGCCCGTAGGCCTCCTTTTAAGCTGCTCAACAACTTGCTAGATATTAGAAACATGTTTTGACAAGTGAAAGACAACTGTTTGATTTAATTTGTTGGGTCAAACCTTCTTGGGTGTCTAAATCTGTTATCCCTAATTTTTAGCTCCTTAAAATGCTCCAAGAGGGTAGTTGAATGAAGAAAACTTATTGCTTTGACCTTATCTATCATCCAAGACTCTTTGAACAACTCCTAGATGCTTAGAGATGCCCCAAATTGTGTCAAACTACCCTATATTCCCTCCATATATTTTCCAACTCACCCAACTATAATTATATCCTTACAACTATCCATAACTCCTTATTCCATACTCGTAGGACATGTAAAAAAGGCCTTGGGAATTGTCAATACCCTAGGGGTGTGGGAGATCTTCTAGGATGGATGTCTTCCATGTCTTCTTCATTCATTAAAATTTCTCTCACATTCATATTTTTAGTAAACATAGGTCCATTTCCCTTCACATTTCTACCATTTTTCCATTTGAACTTTGTTATGCTTGCTCTAGAACTATGACTTTGTACTTTCTAATCATGTTCTCTATCATATCTATGTCATGCTTCTATAATCTTTGGAAAAACCTTATTATATTGAAAAGGTATCTTGCTTGATAACCTTTTTAGAGCCTCCCATTGACCTTTCACCTATTTATTATAACTCACTGTTGAAACATCTTATCTTCCTCGAGATACAATCCTTTGTCAATTCACTATCAAAATTGTATCACACTGTCAATTATTTTTTGTCATGCAACCATCCCTTTGACAAAGTTTCAATAGGGTTTTATAATCTTTGAAACATTAGGATTCATATACACTCCATTTCATGTATTGAAATCTCCTTTGTGCTAGAATTTCCCATGACAATCCTCACCTTACTTCATTCTTGAATGGGAAAAGGATATGGTTTCACTTTACATGCCTTTGATAGCACTTTGTTTATCATTAACTTTGGTTTGTATGTCATGGTATCTTAGCTTGTTGTGCACTAGTTCCTTAAGATCGTCATAAGATTGTCTTGCATTGGTGAGCCTTTGTGCACTATCACAACCTCATTTGAGGTTCCACTTTCTTCTTTCCTTATGATGTTTGTTATCCAATTTCTGACTTGAGAATCACCATCATGCAAGATTAATCCTGTATCAACTTATACCCTTATTATACTTACGTTGCTCTTGATGTTTGAGATCTTTAAAATCTTGCACTTGTATCTTCCCTTATGATGCTATGTTCATATGCATGGTGCCATGTTCATATGTGATTTTTTAATAACCTTGTCACACATGTTTAATATGAAACCTCTTCACATCCCTTAACAAAACCATGTAATTTCCTCTCATTTTCTTCTCTTCACATCCCTTAACAAAACCATGTCCTTTGTGTCTTTTACCAGTTCTTTAAACTCTATCCTTAAGAATCTTTCAATCAGACAAGTTTGTCTTCTTATGCTTACTATGATGACAAGCTATCTCTTTTAATTGCATTCCAAACTCCTTCTCTAATGATTGGGTTGTCCTCTGTCAAAAATCTTAACTTCTACTATCACTCATGATGACTTCCTTCACTATCTTTAAGGCTTCAAAATTTCTCCATTGATCTCATCTCTAGCACTTGGAAATCACTATTAGCAGACCACTGTAGTAGAATCCCGTTAATTGTCATCTTGAGTTTCTATGATCTCATGAGAAATGGAACTAATGGCATCATAGGTTGATTGAAATTTTATCATTTGAATTCATTAAACTTTATATCTTTGGCAATACATTGTTTTGACAATAACTCCTTGCTACATGAATTTCATTTGATATTAGATCTTTGTCTTTGATTTGAATTTAAAATTGATTGCACAACAGTGGGAGTAGGATTTTGTAGTAGGAGTACAACATGGCATAGTAAAAGGTAACATGTTGTTGATACAACCATATTATAGAAGGTTACATGAATGGGCCCATGTGCATATTTGATCATCCATAAAAAGTACATAATATAAAGTCTCTTGATGCAAATGACATGGCTAGGACATTTCTCTTTAACAAATAAGCACTTCAAATAGTAACCCCACAACTAGTATCAATGATAGTCTTGATTGTTCCATTGGTCAAAGGGATTGATGAGTTGATATCATTGAGATAAGCATCTACACCATAAGGAAACATGGTTCCATTGCCAAAGAAAAAAAAATTTAATCCCATCCACTATGCATAAAAGAGATGGGTTTCTAACAGTTTGTGAGAATGGTATCTCATCCCCTTTAACTATGCACTATGGAACATCCTAGCTTGATATTAGCTCCTTGCAAATGACCAAAATTTTCATGCTACTTGATTGTGCCATCATACCTATAGGTCACTATCATAGTTTTCTGCCTTTGATTGTGGTAGCACAATCAACTTTATTTTGACAGTAACTCATTTTGACTTCCTTGAGAGCCTCTTATTTTTCAATACTATGTATAGTCCTTAATGTTCAAGGCACTTGTCTTTGCTCATAGGTCCCTTCTTTGCATACCAAATTTGTGTAATAGAGCTCTACAAGGTCACTTCCCTTTGGTTTCATGACCACTACATAGTGTCATGTATATCTTTGTCATAATACTACTTCCTAACTGTCATCTGCCTTATGTGTTCATTATGCGTCGCCTCTAGCAATATTACACAACTCTATCACATTTTTTACATTAGGGTATGATCTTTCTCCTTAATGTTTCATTCTCTTATCAACTTTGGTCTCCATGATTATATTGTCACCATGTGAGGATTGTCTTCTTGTGTGTGTTTGAACTATATTGGTCAACTTATCATTGTCATCAAACTTCCAAGGACCTAAAGACCATTTTTATATCTTGACCAATTGATCATGCACGATATTGCATTATTCAATGATGTATGACTATGCTAAGACAATGTCTGTCTATTGGTATTTTCCTTATGTTCTTAATGCACACATGTCCTTCCTAACAAGCCTTACCTTCATGTCTCATGAATTTTTCTTGTAGGTTATTCATTGCAAGGTTATCCTTCATGTTAGGCTTTAATAAGGATTGTCTTATCAAATAAAAAAATATCCTTGCATTTTTCCCATACACAGGACTTGTTATTTCACCTTCATTGTTACTTAGATGTGTGGCTTCTAGCTATCACCTCTTAGCACAACACTACCCTCAAAGACTAGAATATGTTAAACTAAATCCAAGCCTTTTTAATGAACATTCTACAATGTTGGAGGTATATTTACCAAACTGATAATGATCATGATTTATTTGGTTAGAGATTCCATCATACAACTAGAAGCATAATTTAACTTTATAATACATTACACTTTTAACCTCCACTAGTACAAACATGAAACTATTTGAGCATAGAAATAACTTGTACCACTGTTAGGCCTTCAAGAGAGAATTTTCTAAGAATTGCATCGTAATATGGAGGTATCACACTACCTGTTGCCTTGTATCTATCTTCTATTTTTATCAGACTGTTTTCTTTTTGGAAGACCTTGTCTCATATGATTCATTCTCATTGTATCTAGTGGATTGGTTGCCTTGATAAGGGTTTCTAAAAGTATTTGACAATGACATGATATATGCATGGGTTTCATAAGGTTTAGACACCATTTTCTTCCCTCTTTATGAACATCCCTCTACTAATCATGAATTATTATAGAAACAATGGTTGTAACACTATTCTTCTTAAATTACAACAACCCCATGAGAGTGATAATAAGTCAACATGGTATATAATGTTTCATCTCTACATGACCCAAAAGAAAAACTTTTGATTGCCCTTTTCCTAAACTAGTGTGTATGCTCTTGTACAGGTCAAGAGTGATAATGTTGAAGGATTCCACAATCATTTCCATTGCTTACCTCTCCTTAGTGATACCTTTTCAACATGAAACTAACCTACAACATAGCTCCCATCACATCTAAAACTAGAAAATAGTGAAAAGAAAACATTCTATCATTCCTCTCTCGATGGAACTAATCAAGAAGTTGTTGCATTCAATATAAAACCCTTTATAGCCTCTTCATTGAATTTTGATCATCCCTAGCTTCCATGGTAGCTTGGAAGTTGATAAAAAATCTTCAGAAGGATAAAACCCTAAGATGCTTGACCTAGTCTTAACATGAATAAAACTCCTTTCAAAACACAACTCTATCCAAACTAAATGAACGTGGAAAAGACAAAGTCAATGCATCTTAGAGTCTTAGCAAGTTAAGACTCTGAAGACACCTTATTTAATCCCTTTTTACTTTTTGGAAATATTTTAACCCATTTTTAAGAGATGATGAGTTGTTTAGTGTAACTATTTAGACCACTTGTCAAAATAGGTTAACAATTTCGGTGACCTTTGCTAATGTTTACACACAAAATGAAGATAAGAGAAGGAAAAATACTTTTTTTATTGATTAAAGGTGTTTACAAACTACCATACAAGCTTGAGAATTAAATGAGTTACAATGTTGCTCTTGCTAGAAAGAACTTTCAAGAAGTTACAATACATTGCTAAGAATAGCCATAACTGAATGAAAATATGCCCTCAGGCCTCCTTTTAAGTTTCCCAATAGCTTGCTAGATATTAGGAACAATTTTTGATAAATAAATGACATGCATTTGCTTTAGTTTGTTGGGTCAAACCTTCTTTGGCGTCCAAAATTGCTAATCCTATTTTCTAGCTCCTTAAAGTGCTCCAAGATGGTAGTTGAATGAATGAAACTTGTTGCTTTGACCTTATATATCATCCAAGACTCCTTAAACAACTTCTAGATGCTTAGAGATGCCCCAAATTGAGTCAAACTACCCTATATTCTCTCAATTTGTTCCACAACTCACCAAAATTCCCTAGATATCCTTTAACTGCTCATAAATGCATGGAAAGAAGTTATTACTGCTCACTCAACTTTCAACTACAAGAACTTTCTCAAACTTGCTAATAAGGCATGTGGGAAAATTTTTGAAACAACCACAAGTTGGAGACCTTCTAGGGGCATGGGAGATCTTCAAGGGTTGGATTTTTCTATGTATCAAATTCATGAAGGCTTCTTTACCCTCATAACTATCACTCCTTTGTGTTCTTGTTACTGTTTATAAGGTTATCATTTCATTTCTTCAATATGACAGTCATTTGGATCATGACACTGTCCATTTTAATTCATGATAAATACCCTTGCCCTTTATAGCTTGAGATCTACCTTTCCTTAAATGTTATTGACTTCAAGACTTCCATGATCTTACCTTTGCTCTTTTATTTTGTCTTTTCAAGCAAACTTCCTTCTCTCTTTTATATAAGTTTTTTCTTGTAATAAAGACACCTTCTTAGTTGTATGCATATCAATAATAAATACTTGATGATCTCCACCATCAACATGGTATGTAGCAAATACCTTTCTTCTTCATCAAGATGCCATGTAATGTATTTAGTCCCCCTCCTCATATTGTCATCAATCATACCTACAACCGTTGATATCATTTTTCTATTAGCACTATCATTATTGGTTGTTAGAGGACTATCTCTTTATGCAAGTTTCTCTTCATACAAAAATCATTCCTCATCTTGATCTTGTTATGCTAGGTATTTTTTATGAAGGACTGCTGTCACTATCTCCTCTTTATACTCTATCTACTTTGGACTTGATTCTTGTTATTTAAAATAGTGTCCTCTATTTATTGACCTTAATTCAATACACCTTAGTCATACTATGATAATGTGAAGTCATACAATGTAATCCTATGTATAATAATTTTTTAACTAAATCTCCAAACATATCATTATAAAGAGAGATGAAATATTCATTTTGGCTCCACATAACCTTTACTCATTAGGAACCCTTGAACATTATTCTAACACTATCATACCTTACTGCCATAAGCTTGCTAGTCATACCATCAAGTACAAATATTTGCATATGCATCTCTTACAATCCACCCTAGGTTGAATCTTCTATGGTCTATGTTTTGGTTTGACATTACTTCATTTGGCACCTTCCTTCATGCTCTTATTTTTGGAAAGTTCCCCTTGTTACCCTTCTAATAGTCTTTATGTCTGTCTTGAAATTGATGAGCCTTTGCAAGACCTTCCATAGGCCTTTTTTCAAAGAAAATTATATTGTGCTTATTTGGAGACTTTATCATCACAATATGGTGTGATTTCTCTAGGACGACTCCTTTAAAGGAAACAATAGGATCAAAAACAACTATTTCAATTCCTGTGATAAAATCCTCCTACAAGTCTTTGAGGCATATCTCAAGGTGGAGCTACCCCACCCCTATAATGATGTTCTCCCCTAATTATTTGTTAAAGGAGACCAATCAGTATTAGATTCCTTTAATTTCAAGCATGGGCCTCTTCTCTATTTGATAGGCACAATCCCTACCACTTTATTTTAGAGTGAATGTCGTTAAGGGTAGATAATCGTCACTACTTTCCTTGTTGTCCTTCACAAAATTTTCACTCTTACATGACTTTGATAGAGTTATTCTTATTATTTGTCATCATTTTTAATTTTTTCCTTTGTTTGAGTTTTTTTTATTCTATTAAAGAATCATTCCCTTTAACTACTTGGTGTGGTAGACCCATGCTACTTTGAACTTATTCAAGTGATGGTTGAACTACATCATTCGAGCTCTTACTCTTTATTGATCTATGTTTACTCTTTTTTGAAAGAGAACTTGGAAGGTTTCTTGAGCTCAGGGCACTAATAATACTCCCATGCACTTGTCCTTTCTTACCATTACTAGAGACATTACTAGACTTAAGACCTTTCATAATACTCTTGGAGGTTGAAATTGCCTTATGCTTGTAAAGTCACTAACCTTTGTACCAAGGTCACTTCCTTTTATGGCATAGTCACTACCCTCTATGACACTTCTAATTTTTCTTCCCCTGTCCTTTGTATGTTGTCTCAGACATGTAGGATATCATATGGTCTATGTGGTTTGACCCCACCATGTCTTCTCTACAAGAGTACACTTTCATATCTTCCACTACCTTTTGACATATGTTCTCTCATGCATGATTATTCATGTGTCTTCCTTCTATATGTGTTGACAGTCAACAACCTTCTTCCATTTGTATATTGTCCTTATGATTTAATTCTCTTGCTTGTTGGAATATTGAGATTTAGGAATTGATTGTCCATTCTTCTTCCTTGTGACTCTATCAAAACAATGTCACCACTTTCCTTTTCAATGTCTTATGTCTTTAAGAAACCCTTCCTTAACATCCTTTTGAGCATCACCTTATGTTTCCTTTCATCTTATCATTGATATTTCTCTATTATGTTACCAAATTTTTAACAATGATAACAGTATCCTTTATCAAACATGCAGACCCTTGATTGTCCTCTCATTTTCTTGCATTGTCCTTTGTATGTATGAATGGAATGATATTGTATCCTTAATAATATTGCCACTTAACCATTCAACACTAATTTCATGTTATTATCATTGTTAACAACTTTTTTGCATCAAGATTCCCTTTTTCATAATCTATACCACTTAGATACTGTTGTCCTTTTTAAAGATATTGTTGGCATTTCATGCCCCCTTGTGTGGATCTAGTAGTATGTTTCAAGATCTAGGCCCTTTTGTGCTCAAAAGTTACAAAATTTTGCCTTTCTTGCTAGGGTTTTATAAAAAGTTTCTCTTTCTATGCTTTAAGGTCGAAAACCCTAAAAACTTATCGTGCCTTGCATTTTTGTTGAATTCCTTCATTGACTAGTTCACCTAGTTCCTGGTGCCTTAAATTGTATGTGAATGCCCTTTATTTTGTGAAGTTGCCGACCCCCTTTACTACTTACCAGTCATGTATCCTAGCATGCTTTAAAACATCCTTAAAGCACATGCAAAATTTTGTAACTTAAGTGACCTCTTCCTTCAAACTCCTACTAGACACATGTCACCCTTTTATTGCAACACATATCTCCTCCACACCATAATTTCTAAGGCCCAACACATAAGAAAAATGTGTTGAGTAGCAATGACGAGGGGATGGATGAATGTTAAATATTCATTCCAATGCATGTTTCCTTCACACTACAATTTCTAATTCTCAATGCAAAGGAAAATTGTGGCGACCTTCAAAAGTCCCAACACATGTCCATTTCCTATTAGAGTGCATAACTCCTTCACATTGCAATTTCATCTCTACAACGCATTCAAAAAATAAATTGGCTCGACTTCCTTTGACTACATGGGATGTGTGTCAAATATTCATGGTAGTGCATATCTTCTTCCCAATGCAGGTTCTGATGTTCAACACATTCATGAAATGCGGTGGCCTAGTCAAAATTTGACTTTGAGGGACACCTAGCATCTTATCATTTCAATGCATAAGCTCTTTGCATTACAATTTCATATCCTTAATTCATATGTAAAATGCACTACACCTCGAGCTCCTTCATAGACAAACACATGGAAAATTCTCATTGCAACACATTCTTATAAAGCAAATATTCCCTTTCGATGCATTGATACTTGGGTATTTGAAAATGAAAGGATATGTGTCAGCTTCTCATTACAACACAAGGCCTCTTTATGCCACATTTTCATAAAAGGCATTTCAAATCACTTATGCAATATACCTTGGGAATGTGTTGACCATCCATCATGTCATGACATTTCAAGACCTACGACCCATATTATTTTAGCAACATATAGTTGAGTGCTTTGGGTTTGCAAGAAGCAAGAAGTTATGTTGCAAAGACTTCCCCAGCTACCAGATTTGATCCGTGAGACTACAAGAATGATTCTTAATGCATTTTTTGTTGCAATTATGAGTAGATTGGTGTTGTAATTGATGTTAATAAGCTTTTTTTGTCATTGATGTCAACTATATAAGGAGGAAGAAGATCATTATTGAGGGAGATTTTTGTGAGAGTATGTTGGTGTTATCTATGCTTTTATTAGTTGCATTATGTTGTCATTAGTAAGATACTAGTGTCAACCTATAGTGTTGCTTTGATAAGATTTTTTCTATGAATGTATGGTTGAGGAAGTGTTGAAGGTGATGAGGATGTGTCTTTGATGCTTGGTTTTCAAGTATTTTTGAGAAAATTTGATAAAAGAGGAAACAGTGTGTTGTAGTGTTGTTTTGGGTTACAGAGTAGTGTTCTAGTGTTGCTCAACATTTCTTCTAGGTTGAAGATCTACCTATGTGTTTTAGATATGTTAATTAGAGGTGTTCAAAGGTGTTGTATTCAAATTTTGGTGTGTTGGATTGTTGTGCAAGAGAAGTTGTGTTCACCAGTATATGAACTGTGTATTGTAAAGGTGTCTGGGAGAAATGTTTTTGCTCTATGTTTCTCCTCAGTTTGGTTTTCGGTCTTGCGGATTTGAAGGTGTGTTGATAGTGTTGATATCTTCTTTTTTCAGTCAAAGTTGTTTGAGGTTTGGTGCTTCAGAAGTTAGCTTCATAAATTACAATGCATGGTAGAATTGTTTGAGTGTATTGGGTGTGTACATTTCTTAGGTGAAAGTCATTGCAAAGGAGTTTTTTGAATTTCAAGGTGTTTATGGAATGTTCTAGGTTATGTTCAAGTGATATTTGTTGTTGTGAAGTGTTTTTGAATCAAATTAAGCGTGTACTTAAAATTTTAATGGTGTTTACATGGGTAATGATCGACCTTGGTTTTTACACTAATTGTGGTGGATATTTATTATTTGTAGAAGTCTTTTGTAGCATAGTGTTATAGGTTTGGGTCCCAAATAAGTTGTGTGGCCTACCTTCACTTCTATCTTCCACAAAAGTGTTTTGGTTTTGACTTAATTTGAATTTACACAATTGATGTGCATAGTTGACCTTGGAGAATGGTTTCAAGGTTTAAGATGGTATAAATAAGAGTTGAGTTGTTGAGGGATTAAGATATAGACAAGAGAGATGTAAATGATGCGAATTGCAAAGTGTTAGAGTATGAATTTGGGAAGTGTGGTATGAGCTTTCATGTGTTAGATCACTGGATGTAGGATGTAGTGATCAAAAGGTTTCTATAGTTCTTAGGTCATGTTGTGAAGGTGTTGATGATATTGTGGTGGATTTCTCTATTGCATTGAGATGGATTTCTCTATGTAACATTCTTCTCTATCTTATTTTCTATTCTAGTAGCGAGCCTTTCTTTCTTTGGGTAGTGAGCCCTTTGATAGTGAGCCCTATTGTATTAAGTGTTGATATTAATTTATATTGTGAGCTAATCCTCATCGTGGTTTTTACCATATTAGGTTTTCCACATAAATATGGTGTTCTCTTGTACATGGTGTTGATTTGTTTTAGTTTCTATTATTTGTCTTTCATGCTAAATCATTATAACAGATTAAGGATTAATTGTATTAATGTGAATCTAAATGTGTATGAGGATTTTGAAGTTTTAAGGTACAACTAATCCATCCCCCCTCTTAGTTGTCTTGTGAGTTCAACAATTGGCGCACAAGAAAGATAACCCTATATTTGATGGAACAAATTATGCATTCTAGAAGACAAAGGATGGAAGGCTTTTTGGTTTATCTTAGACACGATGTCTGGAAGTATATTCAAAATGGATACACTGAACCTACAAATGGTCCAAGTACTGCTGATGAGATCAAAGCTTATGAAAGCAATGGTAAAGCAAGGTATGATCTCTTAAATAGTCTTACAAATTTTGAATTGGTGAAAGTTATGAGTCTGAAAACCGCTAAACAAATTTGGGAAAAGTTAGAAAGCATTTATGAATGAGATAATAAGGTCAAAGAAGCTAAGATGTAGAATTTGAAGATCATGTTTGAGAACTTGCAGATGTCTAAAGAAGAAAATATTACAAGCTATATGCAAAGAGTAGATGAAGTTGTTAGCTCCATTAGAGGTTTTGGTGGCGAACTCAAAGAACCAGAAGTGGTAAAGAAAATTCTTAGAACTCTTCCTAAATCCTATAGTCATAGTGTGTTTGCTATTGAAGAATTTGAAAATTTGAATCAATATATCAGAGATCAGTTGTATGGCTCTTTAACTATTTTTGAGATGAGGGAATTTGGAATAAATAGTGGTACAAAAATTGAGACTGTTTTTAAGGCTGGGAAATCTTAGGAGATCAAGAATCAAATCAGGAGTATATTGATGATATAAAAGCTAACTTTTTAAGGAGAATGAAGAAGGGTACTTGTAAGTACAATGGTAAGTTTCCTTTCAAATGTTTCAATTGTGGAAAGATGGGTCATTATGCTTCAAGATGTCCAAATAGAGTTTTGAATAACAAAAATAAGGAGAACAAAGGTAAGATGATAAAAAAAATTATGTTAGAGAAGATGCAAGTATTTTTGATAATGAATTTGATTATGGAGATGATAATGATGAATGCTTGTTCATTGCTTTATAAGATGAATCTATTTATACTAACTCTGAGAGATGTGTGAAGAAAAGCCCTTTGGAGATAAAGGATAAGACTGAAGGTACTTTGGTATCTTCTTTTCATGCTAGATAGGAGAAGAACTATTGGATCATTGAAAGTGGATGCTCTAATCATATGATTGGTGACGAGTAATTTTATTAAACTTGAAAAATATGATGGAGGATGTGTTAGATTTGGTGATGATACACATGCTAAGATATGTGGAAAAGGTTCTATTAGTTTTGATGGCAAGCATAATACTAATGATGTTTACTATGTTAAGGGTTTAAGGCATAACCTCTTGCATGTTGGAAAAATGTGTAGCAAAGGATATAGTCTTATGTTTCAGGATGATGGATGTGAGATCAGAAAAGGATTTGAAACTATAGTTATTGCTGGAAGAAGGATGGATGGAAATGTTTATCAGCTGAAGGGTGCTAATGGTCACTACTTTATGACTCAAATTAATAAAAGCTAGATATGGAATAGAAGAATGTGTCACATCAATTTTGATAACTTAGTAAGAATCAGTTTAGTTCAAGCTGTAAGAGATTTTCCAAAGATTACAAAACCTATCAATTTTTTTTGTAAAGAATGTCAAATTGGAAAGCAAGCAAGAAGAAGCTTCAAATTCAAATAACAATCCACTACCATACTATTTGAATTAGCGCATATAGATCTTTATGTTCCTAAAAGAGTAAGAAGTCTTCAAGTTGACAAGTATTTCATGCTTTTAATAGATGATTATTCTAGAATAACATGGGTTACTTTTCTCAAAGAAAAATCAAAAGCTCTAGATAGGTTTAAAGAATTCAAAGTTATGTTTGAGAATGAAATGGATATGAAAATAAAAATTTTGAGATCTTATAGAGGTGGAGAGTTCACCTCCAATGAGTTTAACATATTTTGTAAGAATCATGACATAAAGAGGCACTTGTCTGCCCCTAGGACTCTTCAACAAAATGGAGTGGTTAAAAGAAAGAATAGGAATGTTCAAGAAGCTACAAGAACAATGATGAAAGAGGTAAATCTACTGGAAGTGTACTGGAAAGAAGACATTCATACTGTTGTTTATATACTTAATAGAGTTCAAGCAAGGGAAAATAACAAAAAGACTCCCTAAGAGCTATGGTATGGAAGGATTCCTATTGTCAAGTACTTCAGAGTGTTTGGAAGTAAATGTTATATCAGAAGAGATGAAAATAACTTAGGAAATTTTGATGTAAGGTCTAATGAAGGTATTTTCCTTGGATATTCTACTAGAAGCAGAGCTTATCGATGCTACAACAAGAGATTGAGAAAGATTACCAAGAGTGAAAGTTTCAAGATTGATGAAGATTTAAAAAAGAATTCAATGATGATAGATGAATATGATTCAGATGAGTCTTCTTGCAGAGAAGAAGAAAAGGATAAAGAAAGAGAAGTGCAGATTGAAGAGGAAGAAGCTCTGGAAAGGACACCTAAAACAACTAAGCATGTGCAAAAGAATCATTTTGAAGATCAAATCATTGGAGATAAGAATAAATTTCTATTGAAAAGAAGGAAAGATACTGAAGAATAGTTAAATCTATGTTTACTTTCTAAAGTTGAACCTAAAACAGTGATTAAGGCATGCAAAGATGAATATTGGATCAAGGCTATGAAAGAAGAACTGTTGAAAATTGAGAAGAATCATACTTAGGAACTTGTCCCAAGACCAACAAAAAAAAAGTGATTGAAACTAAGTAGGTATTCATAAAAAAACTAAATAATAATTGAGAAGTGGTAAGGAACAAAGCAAGGCTTGTGTGTAAATGCTACTCACAAGTTGAAGGAATAGATTTTGAGGAGACATTTTCTCTAACAAAAAGAATGGAAGCTATCAGGATATTTTTAGCCTTTGCAACACATAAGGATTTCAAAGTTTATCAAATGGATGTGAAGTCTGATTTCTTGAATGGAAAATTGGAAGAAGAGGTATACATAGAACAATTAGACGGATTTCAATTATCAGACAAACTGGATATGGTCTACAAATTGAAGAAGGCATTGTATCAATTGAAGCATGCTCCTAGAGATTGGTATGGAAGGTTGGATAAGTATTTGATACATCAAGGATTCAATAAAGGTACTGCAGATAGACATATTTACTTAAAAGTTGAAAAATATCAAATCTTGATTGTGGTTGTATATGTTGATGACATAATATTTGGAGATAATGAAGATATGTGCAAGAAGTTTGCAAAAGAAATGAAAAAAGAGTTTGAAATGTCTATGTTTGGGGAGATAAATTTCTTCCTTGGATTGCAAATAAATCAGAATCAAAGTATGTCAAAGAAATATTGAAATTTGGAATGGAAGATTCTAAACCAGTGTGTACTCCTATGGTTACTAGTTGCAAGTTGAGAAAAAATGATGAATCTCCTAAGGATGATTAGAGCAAGTATAGATCAATGATTGGTGGATTGCTATATCTAACTGCTACTAGACTGGATATCATGCATGTAGTTTGTCTTGTGGCTAGATTTCAAGAAGATCCTAGAGAGTCACATGTTGCAGTAGTGAAGATGATATTCAAATACTTGAAGGGAACTCTAGATCATGGCTTGTGGTATCCAAAGGATATTGATTTTACTTTGAGTGCTTGCACAAATGTAGGTTGGGTTGGTTATGTGGATGAGAAGAAAAGTACAAGTGGTGGTGCATTCTTTATTGGATGCAAATTAGTGTCATGGCTAAGTAAGAAACAAGATTCAACGTCTTTATCTACTGCAACATCTTTTTGCACACAAGTGTTGTGGATGAGGCAAACATTGAAGGACATTAGGGTGGTATATGATGAACCAATTTCTATCTTATGTGATAATACAAGTGTTATCAATAATTCAAAGAATCTGGTAATGCATTCAAGGAAAAAATGTTAGAATTGTGAAACAAGCACAAAACCACGATCCACGGGATCAAACAACAAACAAATACACCTTCTACACAAGAGATTTGTAAATAATATATGCAATATTCCTCAACAAGAAAATGTTATAGAAGCAAGGGACTATCAAAAGATATGAAAGCTTGAGAGATAATTACAATGAGGGTTGAGTGCTTTATAGGAGAAAAACCCTAAATGAGAAAGGGATCATATCATGACAAGTGTCAACATCACATGAGATGAGATAGAATGATCTAATATTAGCTCAACTAATAAAAGCATAAAAGGACTCCTAAGTTTATCTTAATTGCATGAGAATAAATTAGACTAATAATCAATTAAAGAGTAGTTAATTATTAGCTAATGCATGATAACTCTAACACCCCCCCTTAAGATGAACTTAGGGAGTAGCTAAAAACCCTAAAAGGAAAGAATGAATGATGGGTCCCGACAAACAAGGCCTAGTTAGGTACCCATGTACAAACAAAATATCTCTATAATGTAGAGAAATAGACAAAACCTCATGAGAAAAACTCCACTCCAAAAAGAGATGAAATCCAAGTGAAGGACTGAAGAAGCCTCCAAACAAGACAATGTCCCAAAAATAGGAACATGTAGAACATCCAGAAGCATGAAGCTATAGACTGTTGTCAAAAGATGACTGATAGAGTGCTAAAATAAAGATCCTCCAAAAATAGGAATGAAAGAGTGTCCATATGGTAAATGATCTATCTCACCGAAATGCAAGGGTACACACTACATTTGAATAGTACATAGGAACAAGAAATAAATATGTAGATCACTTAAATGCGAAACCAAAGAAGCATTAGCATCAATAGTAGAAACCCCCCCATCATGTTGAAAAGGGAGAGTCAAGATAGGAACATTGAAATTGTGTGTAACCAAGAAGTGCATGTAGGAGAAGCAACCTACAAATAAAAGGGTGTGCAAACTAGGTCACACACGCATGAGGCAAGAATCATTGGGATTCACTGTTGTCATGGAAGGGACACTCACTTGACAAAGGTGTGATAACCAAAGGAAAACATCAACCCCCCCATGACACTTTATATCATAGTGCAAATACAAAAGGCACAATAGGATGTACAAAATCCCCAAAAAGATATACACCAGAATGGCACTTTATGTCAGTGCATCTACTAAAGAGAATGTGTATGAAAAAGATGTCTACAATGTCCAAATATGACATAACACTAGAAATACATATTGAACAACAAAAAATGAGTCATCCCACGTAAAGAACAAGTTCCCAGGAGCTAAAACGTCCAAGTAATTCACCAGAGTGCAAAAACACAAAAATCTAAATAAAATGTACTGGAAGAACAATCTAGAAAAATTGCATGGATGGAACTAAAGAGTTCTAAGAGACAGTTCCAACATCGTTGGAATCATGAAAAGTGGAGAAACTAGTCAAAAGTTATGAGCTCAAGACTAAAAAATAGTACCTCTGACTTCAACAGGCCGTAGAATGTACTAGAAGCAAAAAGAAGTGATAAGATCCACATCACTAGAAATTTGGTAGAACTAGCTTTTCGACGATATCTCGTTTGTCGAAAAATGGTATCATATGCCCAAGTTATGGCCAAAAGAAAAAAAGGACCTACTTTAGGGAAAAAGAGGGTCAAAGGGGCCCCTGTCCAACTGACCGTACAGATAGCGTCATGCTAATGTCAACATCCGTATGGATAGTATCATGTCGACATCATCATGATGTCAACATGAATCTTTGAAGAATATTCTCGTTTGGCCGAAAAAAACTTGGTCCCCTGAAAACAAAGTTGACGGAATATACCAACACAAAATAGGATATTATGTTAAAAAAATCATCATCTAGGAACCTGACATCATCACCTGAAAAAATGCTAAAGAGTTGGGAAATTTTCTCAAGTCACCACCAAAAAAACAACAATCACCGAAAAAGAGCAAATTTCATCAGGAAGGGGAATAAACTCACTGGTGAGTTAATGTGAGCATTGACAATTGTGAGGAAATGACCTGGTAAAACAAGGGCAGTCAGAAAAATAAATGTCGCCACTGGCAATGAGGTATGGGCCCTGCAGGGAGGTACCTGTGAGTACCTCCCTAATTAATGTGCATAAGTTTAAACATTGTCCCCACAAAAACTTTTAAATGCAACAAGTTTTTGTATATTTATTTTAAAAATAAAATTTAAAAAAAGATTTAGAAAAAAATATGTTGACCTTAAAAAAATTGTAATATATATATATATATATTTTCGTGCATAAGGCCATACGGGCCTTGTGCAAATTGTTTTTTGCCTCAAATGCTCCCGACATCGAATATAGGTGAATTTATAGCCAAAATTCATGGAATCAACCTCCTGAATCCAACAACGAGGTCTGTTTCACACCAAAATGCACCAAATTTGTAGCTACCCTCTAGTTCTAGAAAAAAGCATCCACTTCAAACCCTCACAGATATGCCATCAAGAACCCAAATCAGGTAAAACAAAAGGAAGATTTGACTTTTTCGATAGCTCTGAATCCAACAATAAGGTTTTCTCTACACCAAAATGTACCAGAAAATTCCCACCTCCAAAATTTGCAAAAAAAAGCAGAGGGGATTCAGATCTGAAGCCTGTAACCCTTGTTGAAGAAAAAAAACCTTATAAATCAAGAAGGGATTCACTAAATCGAGGCTTTGATACCATGTTAAAATTGTGAAACAAGCACAAAATCACAAGCCACAAGATCAAACAATGAACAAATACACCTTCCACACAAGAGATTTGCAAACAATATATGCAATATTCCTCAACAAGAAAAAGCTATAGAAGCAAGAGACTATCAAAAGATATGAAAGCTTGAGAGATAATTACAATGAGGGTTGAGTGCTTTATAGGAGCAAAACCCTAAATGAGAAAGGGATAAGATCATTACAATTGTCAACATCACATGAGATGAGATAGAATGATCTAATATTAGCTTAACTAATACAAGCATAAAATAACTCCTAAGTTTAGCTTAAGCGCATGAGAATAAATTAGAATAATAATCAATTAAAGAGTAATTAATTATTAGCTAATGCATGATAGCTCTAACTCAAATCATATTTCAATCTGGTATCACTTTCTGAAAGAGAAGGCTGTAGAGAATGAAGTTAAGCTTGAATATGTGCCTACAAAGGATCAGGTTGTTGATATATTCACTAAGGATCTTACTAAGGATACATTTGAGTATCTTTGGGAGAAGTTGGGGGTCATTTCTCCTCCTTCTTTGAACTAAATGCATAAGGAGATGCATCAATCTAGTGGATTTCAAGATTCATTCCTTGGTTTGGATTGATGTTGGTAACTACCTCTCAGGGGGAGTAGGTAGTGACACTATTGGTTGTTGCAGTCAAGGGGAGTAAGTGTTGTCATTATGCAATGGTTGTTGATTGGTGTAGTATGGTGTGTGATCCTAAGGGGGAGTATGTAGAGCAGTAAAGGAAAGAAAGTTGCAAAACAGTTGTGAAAAGGATAAATGATGTTAAAGGAGGAAACATTAGTGATGCAAATACTTTGTCATTTTCCATTGATGTCAAAGGGGGACAGAGTTTCATGTGAAAAAGAAGAAATTTAAAGGGGGGAATGAGACATGTGAAAAGATAAGTATCAAAGGGGGAGAGAGTGTAATGAGCTAGTTGTGCAAAGAGAAAAGGAAATAGGTATGGAATAGAGCTATTGTGTCTTTGATGGTTTTCACATCATGTGTTGCCATCAAAGACAAAGGGGGAGATTTTTGCAAGTATAAGCATATTGGTGTTTTCATTAATGTCAATAAGCTTGTGTTGTCATTGATGTCAATTGTATAAGGAGGAAGAAGATCATTATTGGGGGAGATTGTTGTGAGAGTATGTTGGTGTTATCTATGCTTTGATTAATTGCATTATGTTGTCATTAGTAAGATATTTGTGCCAACCTTTAGTGTTGCTTTGATAAGCTTCTATCTATGAATGAATGGTTGAGGAAGTGCTAAAGGTTATGAGGATGTGTCTTTGATGCTTGGTTTTCAAGTACTTTTGAGAAAAAAATGATAAAAAGAGGAAATAGTGTGTTGTAGTGTAAAGTAGTGTTTTGGTGTTGCTCCACATTTCTTCTAGGTTGAAGATTTTCCTATACATTTCAGATATGTTGATCAAAGGTGTTCAGAGGCGTATTCAAAATTTGGTGTGCTAGATCGTTGTGTAGAAGAAACTATGTTCACCAGTATATGAATTGTGTATTGCAGAGGTTTTTGGGAGAAATGTTTTTGCTTTGCATTTCTTCATAGTTTGGTTTTAGGTCTTACATATCTAAAGGTGTGTTGATATATTTTTTTAGTTGAATTTGTTTGAGGTTTGGTTCTTTAGAAATCAGTTTCTTAAGTTACAGTGTATGACAAAATTGTTTGAGTGTATTGGGCGTGTATATTTCTTAGGTGAAAGTTGTTGTGAAGGAGTTTTTTGTATTTCAAGGTGTTTATGGAATGTTCCAGGTTATGTTCAGGTGAAATTTTTTGTCCACAAAGTGTTGTTGAATCAAAGGAAGTATGCACTGAAAATTTTAATGGTGTTTACATGGGTAACGAATGACCTTAGTGTTTACACTAATTGCAGTGGATATTTACTGTTTGTAAAAGCATGTTGTAGTGTGGTGTTATAGATTTGGGTCCCAGATAAGGAGTGGTGTGGTCCGCCTTCGCTTCTATCCACCATGAAAGTTTTTTGGTGCCAACCTAATTTGAATTTACACAATTGATGTGCTTAGCCAACCTTGGAGAATGGTTTCAAGGTTGAAGATGGTATAAATAAGAGTTGAGTTGTTGAGAAATGAATATGTAGACAAGATAGATGCAAACGATGTGAATTGCAGAGTGTTAGAGTGTGAATTTGGGAAATAGAGTATGAGCTTTCATGTGTTACATCGTTGGATGCAGTGATAAGAAGGTGTCTACAATTCTTTAGTCATGTTGCAAAGGTGTTGATGCTATTGTGGTGGATTTCTCTATTGCATTGAGATGGATTTCTCTAGGTAACATTCTTATCTATCTTCTTTTCTATTTTGGTAGTGATCCTTTCTTTCTTTGGGTAGTGAGCCCTCCGATAGTGAGCCCTATTATATTAAGTGTTGATATTACTTTATATTATGAGCTAATCCTCACCATGTTTTTTCCCCTATTTGGTTTTCCATGTAAATATGGTGTTCTCTTGTGCATGGTGTTGATTTGTTTTAGTTTATTTATTTATTTTCCTTTCATGCTAAATCATTATAATAGATTAAGGGTTAATTTTATTAATGTGGATCTGAATGTGTATGAGGGTTTTGAATTTTTAAGGTACAAATAATTCATCCCCCCTCTTAGTTGTCTTGTGCATTCAACATTTTCTACCAGCTGCAAGTGGAAAAAATGGTGTCCATGCTCCAATAATAGTTACTAAACACTTTGTTAGAAGGTCATTCTTAACCATGATTCAAATGCAAATTTCATGAGAATTTCTACTCTTCATCCACAAAATCATGAATGAAGAGGCATGGTTATAGTGTCATGGCCTTTATGGGAATATTTCAACTCAGGATTTGAGGTTCAGATGTTTGTACCTAATTAGCAAAGGTTTTGGCTAGGGTTTCCTACCCAATTGCATACCTTGTCTCTTCTGATGACCTATAGATGTATAAAGGGTTCTTCCCTAGTTTCTCTAGAAGACTCGTGTATTTTGTATTTTGTAACTCTAAACAGGATTATTCCTTAGTATTAATACAAATTACTCATTTTACCTCTTCTCTCTCTTAGATGTGTTGTGTATATTCACCTTACCTTCATGTTTGAGTGCAATTTTATTATTTTATATGCATATGTGCTATGTTAAATTGATTATTAAGTGTTATTTTTGAATGTTTTCCTTTCCTTCCAACATCTCACTAAACCCTAACCTCCATGTTTTCCCTTAGGAGTCGATTAAATAGAGAATTGTGTAAATATTTCTAATTATTTTCATTGATGCTTTGTGCAATTTATGAGTAGGAATAATTTTTTTTTTTTTATCTAGGTGTATCACCTCCCCTTTCCCTTTTATGTATTCTTTCTCTCCTTTTCCCTCTTTAAGTTATTAGAGTAGGGTTAGTGATAGGATTCCATGTGTTGGGTTGGACCAACACATCTACACTTAGGTTAGAAGAGGAAGCCATAATTCTCTAGAGAATTGACCTCATTTTGCAAGGTCCCACACCTTGAGGTCATTTCTATTATGTCATTGGAATGTTGATCCTATGTTCAATGGGGTGTAATTTCATGTGACAAAAGTTTTTGGCATACCCAGTGGGACTAGTTTGATGAAATTTACTCCATTCTGTTGAGAAATTGGTGTTGTTCTTAACCATTTTCAACCTTAAAGAGGCATTCAACAAAGTACTTGGTGACTCTAAAATCAAAGTGGGTGATTCTACTACAACTTAGATTTATTGGTTCTAGATCAAACCTGCAAACTCATGCCTAGAATTCAAACAAGGGCATATTCTAGAGGTATTTTTCAATACACCAAACTATTATTATTTACTTCTAGAAGAAGAAATAGACATTATTTATCACTAATAAGGAGAAGTAGGGGTTCTATAACTCCATCTTTTAGATCTTAGCCTACACCTCCATTCAACAAATTGCATCAATCTAGGACTCCTACCACTTAGATAAACAAACCATTATTCCATATGGTTTTCCCTAAATATCAAGTGTTTGTTTCTTTCAATGGTGGTAGCCCTCTTGTGTTAGCCAAAAAGTATGACATACCAGTGAATGCTTTAAAAAGTATTCCTTATTTCACTAGTGAGACAACCACCACCCCATCAAAACACATCCATGATGTACCAAATATATGTTTTGTGCATAATGTTATATAAGAAAATGTGGTTGTTAGACTCCTAGCCACATCCTTGAAAGGAAAAGCATTACAATGGTATAGAGGTTTGCAACCTAACTCTATTCACAACTAGGATGAGTTAGGTGAAAAGATATGTGAACAATTTGAGGATGAGAGTGATCACTTGTCCTTGGTAGAGTAGTTGACAACAATTAAGAGGGAACCCCATGAATTGATGAGAGATTTTAATTTCAAATTTTATAAGACTTGGGATAGAATACTTGCCTTGGTGAAGCCTTCTCCCAATCATGCCTTATTATACTATTTAAGGGCTCTTAATAATGATGTGGCCATTATGGTATAGTCTATGGGTAGAGTGACCCTTTCAAATGTATATGAAATTTCCATTAGGGTAGAGAATTGTCTAATACAAGCTGGGAAAATAGCTCCAAGGCCTTCAATGCCTTTGTTCCTATATTTTCTTCCTCAACAACCCACATTGGCTCTTATTCCAATTACATCTACCAGTCAACCATATATTTCTATTGTACCTTTAAATAAATTACATGAAGTAAAATCCTTATTGCATAATCTTTGTAATGATCTAGTGACAATAAAGAGACAACAAGCTCAAAATAACGTACCTTACCAGCCTCAAAGCCAAAATTATCATCAAAATAGACAGCCATATCAAGGGCCAAATAAATGGAATTATGTCAAACCCTTGAATAGTATAAATCTAGCCATTAATAGCACTTCAAAGTCTCTTATCCTAGTTCAAAATAAGCTATATCAAGAACATGACTGGTGTTACCTGTGTAATCAACCATATAATCAAAATTTATGCCAAAATGGAGAGTTTGTACAAATCTAATGGTTCAAAATGAAGCCTCAACTTTAGGATAATAATTTGATGTAAACTAAGCAACTATCAGTAGGCATGATCACATGCTAGGAGACTCTACATTGGTCAATTGATATGAGGCATATTTTTATGGTCTAAACCAATTAAATGTTGATGCAATAGCTTAGAATACAAGATCAAAGAAAAGAGTAGTGGATAATGGTATATATTCCACATCTAGTCAAACCTCAACCTCCCAATCATCTCAGGATACTATAGTTGTTGGAACTATAGGTATAAAAGTTGTGATACAACCAAATCAGACTATTCGTAAGAATAACAAAACACATGAACACCCACTAGTCACCAAATCAAAAAATTTGGGCCTTGCTTTTTCAAAGCTTTCATCTAAGGTTATTCAACCTCCTTTCAATATTGTTGATCAAATGAAGAAGGCTAACTTGAATTTCACCATGTGGGAGGATATGTCCATCCCATCTCAAAGGGATTCACTACAACAAGCTTTCAATAAGCTAGATGATATACCAGAAAAAAGAGGTACCTACTTCACAAACCAACCTAATGCAACCCAAGAAAGAAGGGAATTCCTATAAAATTACTAAGCCACCTCCCTTCTATTTGTCCTTAATTATTAGAGATCATATAGTGCATAAATGTATGATAGGTTCAAGAGCTAGCAGTTATGTTATTCCCATTTAAAAGGTTACTGATATTCTTGGCATTAAATATGAACCTATGACTAAGGGAGTTGTGCAATTGGATGGCATTTTTGTCAAGATAGTGGGGGTTATTAAGGACCTAATATTGACTTTGCATGCATTCCCTAGATGCACTATGTTGTAAGACATCTCAATCATAGATCTCCTTACCTTCTTTGCCATCTATTTTTTGAGAGAATTCATTGCTAAGATGGGTGGATACCTATCTTCTGATTGGTCCCATATGCTATTTAGGACTAGGTATGGTACTAAGGTGACCATCAAGGATGAACCCATTTCCAAGGATCATATTGAACGTTATACTTCTAACCCCATAAATATGAATTAAACATTGCATGATCAAGAGGATGAGTGTATTGTTCATGAGCCTACTACTCTTTTGGGGGAGGTTCTTGATTATTTGCTAGATGAATGGGGTAATGCATTTCAGTTTGACCCACTCAATGAAATAGAGGAGACTAGTCTTGGTACCTACTACATTCATGAAAAAAATACTCATAGCCCCAATCTGATAAGAACTCAAGAAGACCAAGAGGGGTTATGGAAGTTGTTTTTTGATGGCTCAAGAAACAAGAATGGTGCAGGTGTTGGTGTAATGTTGGTATCTCCAAGCAAGGAGAAGTATTAATTCTCTTTCAAACTTCAATTTAGTTGCACTAACAATGTGGTTGAGTATGAAGCCCTCATCCAAGGTCTACAACTTGCACAAAAAGGAAGATCAAATTGTTACAGGTCTTTGGAGATAGTGAATTAGTTTTCAACCAAATTAGAGCCCAAAGTGTAATAAAAAATAACATGCTCAAATCCTACAAACACAGAGTTTGAGATTTGATTGAGGGTTTTGGAATCTAGACTATCCCTAGAGGTTAGAACACGTATGTTGATAGACTTGCAGTAGTCAGTGCTCAATTTGACATACCAACACATATTGCAAATAAGAGGGAGTAACATATGAAGCTTGTTGTAAGGCATGCTATTCCAGAAAACCAAGTAAATTGGTAGGTATTTGAGATTGGTCAACAAATTGTTAATTTTCTTCAAGAAGAGGGAATTTATTTTGGGAGGAATCAGTCTAAGCTACAAGATCAATATGGTGATCAAATTATGTAGCTAAATAAAAAGTTACCAAAGGGTCTCATCACCCTTGAGGGTATCTTTAATTCAAATGACTAGTTGAAGTAGAAGAAAATGAATCTAGCCATGAGAAAGGGTGATTACAAGGTGGTTACCATTGTAGAAGGAAGATATCTAAAATTGGGAAAGGTATGCTCTAAGTCTGAACATGAAATATTTATTAATATTTGAAATAAATATAGTGATGTGGTTGCATAGAATTATGAGGATTTAAAGGGTTTTGAACCAAACCTTTCCCAACATATTATTGAACTCAACCCTAATGCTAAGCCTGTAAGATAGAAACAAAGAATTTTTAATCACAATATTGAACCTCTAATGAGGAAGGAGTTGACCCAACTCATAGAAGCTACTATAATCTTTCCTATCAAACATTCTTTATGGGTTTCCAACCTTGTCCCTATCAAGAAAAATAATGGGGAGATAAGGCTTTATGTTGACTTCAGAGATCTAAATAGAGCCTCCCTAAAGGATCACTACCCTCTTCCCTCGATGGAACAAATAATGCAAAGGGTTAGTGGTTCAGAAATATTTTCTTTCTTAGATGGCTACTCAAGCTACAATCATATTTGAGTTCAAGAATCTGGTCAACATCAGACAACATTTATTACTAAATGAGGTCTATATGCATATTGCAAGATGCCTTTTGGGTTAACCTATGCTGGTGCTACCTTTCAACGAGCCATGGATATGACATTTTAAGGTGTTTTTAGACAATTTATATTGGTCTACTTGGATGACATAATAGTCTTTTCAAAACATGCAAGTGATCACTTCAACCACCTTGAACAAGCCTTTAAGAAGTGTAAGGAGTATGGTATGTCCTTGAATCCAAAAAAGTGTTTCTTTGACATTGACAAAGGAAAATTACTTGGAGACATTGTTTCCAAAGATGGTTTGGAAATTAATCTAGAGAGAGTGGAATCCATCCTATCTATTCCACTCCCCAACCACAAGAGGGACTACAAAACTTCTTAGGAACAATAAATTTTGTAAGAATATTTATTCTCAACCTTGCTGCTCTGGTTAAGCTTCTCTACTCTATGTTGAATAAAAATATGATCTTCAGTTGGATAAAATAGGGTAAAGATAGCTTTGAAGCTATCAAACAAGAAATTGCCTAGGCTTCCACTCTTGTCAATCCCAACTATGATAAGGACTTCATTCATTACACTTTTGGAGGAGAAGCAAGCATATTAGCTATCTTGACACATCTGAACAATGAAAACATGGAACAACTATTGCCTTCTTCAATGAGGGACTTAAATACTTTGAGCTCATGTATAGTTATGTTTAAAAGTAGGTCCTTTTTGTTGTTAGAGCATTGAAAAAATTGATACATGTTGTCTAATAATAGAATTTAGTTAGTGGTCCCTCATGCAAGCATCAAATAATTTATGTTGAGAAAATATATTAGTGAAAAAAGGGCAAGATGGATTGCTAAGGTGAGGGAATATGATGTTGATATTAAGATCACCAAGCTTGTGAGAGGCGGGAGGTTATGTCAACAACTTCTTTGAGAATTTTGAGACTCCTATTGAGGTTTCCTTGCCTCGGTATTGCAGGAGGATCAAATACTCAACATTGACATTCAAAATAGCCAGGTGAATGATATGAATACCTTTTTGCAGGAAGGTAGACATCCTCCAAATCTAAATGGGACCAAAAGAAGACACTTCAGATTGAAATCAATCCCCTATATCATAGTGGATGGTATACTTTTTATAAAGGACCGCAATAGAGTGTTGTTAAGGTGCATTAAACAAAACTAGGTTAGTAGATTTTTAGAAGAGTTCCATGATGGCTCTTTAGGTGGTCATTTTTCTAAAAGGACCATTGCTTCTAAAATAATGAGGGCTGGGTATTATTGGCCAACCCTATTTAATGATCTCACATATGGGTAAGAAATTATAGGAAGTATACTTTCTTTTTTGGAAAGTGGAGGTTAGCTTCTCTTCCTCTTCATCCCATTCAAGTAGACTAGCCATTTACATAGTGGGGTTTGGATTTTGTAGCTATTATAAATCCAAAATCTAGAATTGGTCATAAATGGATTTTAGCAGCCACAAAATTTTTCACTAAGTGGACAGAGGCAATTGTATTAAAGGATTCTATCGAGGCTTTAATTTTGGAATTCCTTGATGGAATTATGACTAGGTTTGGTGCCCCTTCCACCATCATATATGATAATGCAGAGGTTTTTTTTGGTACTCAAATCAATGATTGGGAAGTTAGGAATGCCATATTTTTGAAAACTTCATCAAATTATTACCCTCTAGGAAATGGCCTGGCTGAGTCTTCAAACAAAAACCTCATTAGGATAATCAAAAGGATCATTGAGGATAATCAAAGGTCTTGGCATAACAAGCTAAAGATAGCCCTTTGGGCTGATAGGATCACTCTCAAGAGAGTCATTGGAAAATCTCCTTTCCTTTTAGTTTATGGAAGAGAAGAAAGATTACCATTATCCCTAGATTTTCCTTATCTTGAGTTAGCACAAATATAACTAGAGGAAAATGATTCTATGATAGTAAGATTGGTTGAGCTAATGGAGCTAGAGGAGACCAGGAAAAAGTTCATGCATACTCTTGAGACTCACCAAGCACAAGTCAATAAAATTTTTGACAAGAAAGTTATCCACAAAGTGTTCCAAGAGGGAGATTTGGTGTTGAAATGGGATGTAGACAAAGCTAAATCAAGAAGGCATACCAAGTTTGATTCCATTTGGAGTGACCCATATGTCATAGCCAGCTATAAGGACTCAAATATTTTTCATATCTCCTGGCTGGATGGTGAGGTTCTTTCAATTTCAATTAATGGAATTCATCTCAAACCTTATTTCTGAGGGGTTTTGAGAATTCATGTACATATTAGTTTAGTTGTTACTTCTTTTTCAAGAAGTGTATTTACACACCCTACATTATCCTTAAGGGAATGTATGGTTTAGGTTTTTTTTTTTTTCCTTCAAGTGTAGTCTACACATGTTTTATTTTTGAGGAAGGCAAACTATTACAATTCCTCCATTTTTTGAATTTGATGTAGGAGCATCCTAGGTGAAAGTGCAATCAACATCAACAAAAAAAATAAAAATTAATTTTGCATTTGAATTTCATGTTAGGGGGATAATTTCATGTTAGGAGGTTAATTTCAATTAGTGATCATAAATATATTTAATTAAATGAATATTATTTTTGTTATGCAAGTTGGTAGGTGGAGTTGTGGAGGTGTAATTGCATTTTTTTTGAAAAATCTGAAAAGAAAATTTAGGCATTGGGATTGGGGAGTTACAAAATGGGATTAAAAATAATTTATTGATTTTTCTATTTTGGAAACAACTCATTATGAGGATGTGGTCGTGATTTTTCCAAGAGGAGGGAAAAATCTGATTTTTTTAGATTTTTGGTGAAGGGTTTTGGTGGAAGTTTTGGTTTTCATTCTTCACTGCAGGTGTTGAAGATTGGAGAGATTGAAATGGAATTTATTAGGAGGTTTTTGAAGTGATTTGTTGCAGGTTGGAAGGGTTATTTCAACCATTGAAGGTTGAAGACATCAGTCTAGAGAATGGAAGACTTGCAGGTGATTGTTGCAAGAGAAAAAGTGTAGATTTGGAGGTGCCCATGAAGCACATAGTTTGATTTTCTTTGATGTAGTTTGTTTTATTTAATTTTTAGATTATGTAAAGGGTGTATGTTGCTGCATTTCAGTTATTTGATGACTAAAATATATTGTGTAATCAGATTTTTCATAATGAGAAGTTCTTTTTTTGAAACCCTCAATTAATTTTGTGAACCTTATTTCTGAAGGGTTTTGAGAATTCATGTAGATATTAGTTTAGTTGTTACTTCTTTTTCAAGAAGTGTATTTACAAACCATACATTCTCCTTAAGGGAATGTATGGTTTAGGTTCTTTTGTTTTCCTTGAAGTGTAGTCTGCACATGTTTTATTTTTGAGGAAGGCCAACTATTACAATTCCCCCATTTTTTGAATTTGATGCAGGAGCGTCCTAGGTGAAAGTGCAATCAACATCAACAAAAAAGTCAAATTTTAAATTTACATTTGAATTTCATGTTAGGGGGATTATTTCATGTTAGGAGGTTAATTTGAATTAGTGAGCATAAATATATTGGATTAAATAAATATTACTTTTGTATGCAAGTTGGAAGGTGGAGTTGTGGAGGTGTAATTGCATTTTTTTTTTTAAATCTGGAAAAGCAAGTTTAGGCGTTGGGATTGGGGAGTTACAAAATGGAATTAAAAAACATTTATTGATTTTTCTATTTTGGAAACAACTTGTTATAAGGATGTGGTCGTGAGTTATCCAAGAGGAGGGAAAAATCTGATTTTTTAAATTTTTGGTGAAGGGTTTTGGTGGAAGTTTTGGTTTTCATTCTTCACTACAGGTGTTGAAGATTGGAGAGATTAGAGTGGCATTTATTAGGCGGTTTTTGAAGTGATTTTTTGTAGGTTGGAAGGGTTATTTCGGCCATTGAAGGTTGAAGACACCATTATAGAGAATGAAAGAGTTGCAGGTGATTGTTGCAAGAGAAAAAGTGTAGATTTGAAGGTGCTCATGAAGCACATAGTTTGATTTTATTTGTTGTAGTTTGTTTTAGTTCATTTTCAGATTATGTAAAGGGAATATGTTTCTACCCTTTAGTTATTTGATGACTAAAATATATTGTGTAATCAAATTTTTCATAATGAGAAGTTCTTTTGTTGAAACCCTCAATTAATTTTGTGAACCTTTGTAGCTGATTTGAATGCATTGTTGAGTTTGTTTGAGTGTTTATTTTTAGAAAAGAGGGTTGATGATAATCCCTCTTTCATTTGTG